>PVKP010001851.1:0-135206 GCA_004027715.1 Plecturocebus donacophilus
TCATTTCAACCCTGGTGAATCTGACGATTATGTGTCTTGGGGTTGCTCTTCTTGAGGAATATCTTTATGGTGTTCTCTGTATTTCCTGGACTTGAATATTGGCCTGCCTTGCTAGGTTGGGGAAGTTTTCCTGGATAATATCCTGAAGAGTATTTTCCAGCTTGGATTCATTCTCTTCGTCACATTCAGGTACACCTATCAGACGTAGATTAGGTCTTTTCACATAGTCCCATATTTCTTGGAGACTTTGTTCATTCCTTTTTACCCTTTTTTCTCTAATCTTGCCTTCTCATTTTATTTCATTGAGTTGATCTTCAACCTCTGATATCCTTTCTTCTGCTTGGTCAATTCGGCTGTTGAAACTTGTGCATGCTTCGCGAAGTTCTCGTGTTGTGTTTTTCAGCTCCATCAATTCACTTATATTCTTCTCTAAGTTGCCCATTCTCGTTAGCATTTCGTTAAATCTTCTTTCAAGGTTCTTAGTTTCTTTGCATTGGGTTAGAACATGTTCTTTTAGCTCACAGAATTTTCTTATTTTCCACCTTCTGAAGCCTGATTCTGTGAGTTCATCACACTCATCCTCCGTCAAGCCCTGTTCTCTTGCTGATGAGGAGCTGCTATCCCCTGCAGGAGGAGAGGCATTCTGATTTCGGGTGTTCTCAGACTTTTTGCACTGGTTTCTTCCCATTTTTGTGGATTTATCCACCTGTCGTCTTTGTAATTGCTGACTTTCAGATTGAGTCTCTGAGTGGACGTCCGGCTTGTTGGTGATGAAGTTTTTTCTGTTTCTTAGTTTTCCTTCGGGGGGGCGCCCCTTCCCCACAGAGCTGGGCCTTCCCGGGTTCAGCTGTGCTTGTTCTCAGTCCTCAGTGCTTCCAATTGCTGTTCTCCTTGTGGGGATGGGACCGGCGAGCCCAACTAAAAGGGCACCCAGTCCCGTACACTCCGCACCGAGAAGCGCCGCGCCGGCCAAAAGAGTCACGCTGGCGACCCGTGTGGCTCCTTCGCCGGGAATCTCCCAGTCTGTGGGCATCAAAAATTCATCTGCAATTGCGGCATCTATTTGCTCTCTGCGCTTTCACTGGGAGCCACAATCCCGAGCCACTGCTACGCGGCCATCTTGGATCTCTCTCCCACAACTAACATTTTTTTAGAGAATATGGGGTGGGACAGATTCATAAGACTCATGTAAGTGCCATTTGGCTAGGACATTTTCTCTGTTGGATAGTGAATGGAGTGCAACAATAGCCATAATATGCACATGAAAACTCAAGTTCACAGTCCAAAGGAATCAGTGATCAAGGTATTCCTTCAGAATGTCTTCAGCATGCAGTCTACATCCAGCTAAACCGTGTTTTCCTGGTTGGATTGCACTTATCATCCTTCAATTGAGGGAGACAAAGTGTTTAAAACGAAAGTGCTCCATGTTCCCATTATAAGTGTCCTTTCCTAAGCATAATGGGAAAGTGAACTCTTCATTAAAAATGGCAAAATGTCACGCCTGTAATTCCAGCACTTTGGGAGGCTGAGGCGGGTGGATCACAGGGTCAGGAGATCAGGACCATACTGGTTAACATGGTGAAAACCCCTGTCTACTAAAAATACAAAAAATTACCAGGGTGTGGTGGCAAGCACTGGTAGTCCCAGCTACTCGGGAGGCTGAGACCGGATATTTGCTTGAACCCGGGAGGCGGAGGTTGCAGTGAGCTGAGATGGTGCCACTGCACTCCAGCCTGGGCGACAGAGCAAGACTCTGTCTCAAAAAAAAAAAAAATGCAAAATGGTAATTTACAGAAGTTTTAAGAAGGGTTAAGACAATGATGGGGCGTTTTGCTTGTTTTTATCAGCTTGTTTCCCCCCCGTACGATCAGGAAATCATATCAGCTCTACCAAATTTTAAATAGAATACATTAACAAGAAGTCAAAATTGAAGTAAAACAGTGTTTTCAAAGATAGGTATTATTAAAAATATTTAGAAAATTGGTGCTTTAGTTGTACAAATTGTAAGATAAAGTTGAATATTGTGAGGTGTAGCTAAGATGTGTTTGAAAATCTTGAAAATGGTTTGAATCATTTTCATTGAATACTATAATATTTTTATTTTTCTTTATAATTTTTATAATTAAATAAAATAAAATTAGACTTAAAATTATTAAATTATGAATGTGCTAGTCTGGGATGATATCTCAACTAGTGCTAAGAAAGATCACTCACGAGTCTACATTTGGGTATCATCTATATCACTTCCTCAGGCTACTCATGATTTGATGTAAAACAACATTAATTGTAAGAAAAAAATATATATGATGGCTTGTTACTAGGTCAATGGAAGGTCATGCTTTTTACTCAATGTGGCAATGTTATAAATACTTATGAGCAGCACTGTCTATCATATTCAGCAGACAGAATGTGGAATAACTCTAGATAGTGAAAAAAATATCAAAATTTCCATGGAAAAATTAGAACATGATTTTACATCTTATAATAATTTTGTTTATGTGTAAGTGAAGATGCTATGTCCGTATCTGACAATATGATATTGACTACCTATTGATCTCAGAATATTGCTGTAAGGACCAATTAAGATAAAACATGATAAAATCATGAATCTAATACACAAATGCACCTGAAATACACAAGGTAGCAAAATTATAAGCCAGTTGTTTAAAAAGTGCACCATTATAAATGTATACCAAATCTCATATGAATTAAAAACCATATTATAATGCTGAAACATGTAATACATTGGACTCAAAATTAATAAATGATAAGCAAAGTGATGACTCCCAGTTCTCATACTTTATTCTTATGTAGGATTGTACAAAGGATTTGAAAAAACTTATACTATCGCATATTATGATTAATTATCATAATTGAGTGTTCGCTACATGCAAACCTTTATGCTAAATTAGCTTACTTTTACAAGTTTATTTACTCCTTAAAATAACCCTCTCACTTAAAGATTATTATTTTCCTTTTCTTACATTTAAGGAATCTTAAGACTTCATAGAGTTCAGTAATTTGACCAAGATCAAATAACCAAAAATGGGGGAAGTAACTGTAAAATGGGGAAGCCCAGGAGATATTTCAAGTACTTAATGAGAAGCAAGAAATAGGTGCATGCCAATTAGAACAAATGTCCAAGAACCAGAACGAACACTTGGCTGCCCACATCACACTGAGTGGTAGCTGAATATCAATTCAAGTGAAGGTCCAAATTAAGTCCTGGATATCTGGTGTTAAATTCTACACACTACATTTACAAATACAATGGAATAAAGTGTATAAATATTTTGAAAGTAAAGGTGGAAAAATCCTGAGAAAATACAGTAAACCTTATGATTAATTTAGAAAAATATGTAGCATGTACCCTGGACGCTTAGAAACGTGGCATATGATTTAATTCCCAACTTCTAACAAAGTAAGACTGAGAACAACAATAAAACAAAATCTAAACCGATTGTTCAAGGGAGTTGGTTATGGGACCTGAGATTTCCCTTACTTTGAAACCCAGCAAATAATTGTGACTTACACTGCGGTAGATACATAACCCTTACTCTACAGCTCCTAAATATTTAAAGTCACATAGCTATTTCTTTTGCAGTTTCTCTATTAAAGCCCATTGCACAAAGCCAAAACACTGTTCAATAACAACAACAGAAAGCTGTGTAACATTCACAAAATAGAAATCATTTTTATTGTCTATTTTGGTACAATAATTTTTCCCAAATTAGTTTTATGCGATAGTATTCAATGTTTTACACACACACACACACACACATATTTTACACATATATATAAACAAATGAAATGAGGTTTCTTGATAAAATGATGGAAGGGTTAGGATTTGATGGTGATATAGAAATTATATTATTGATTTTATTTTTATTACGTTTACTCCTATTTATTGAATATACAGGTTGTTTAAACATTCTCTGAAAATTACTTAAATCAATACTTTTAAATAATGGGCAATATAATACATAAAACCGGTCTTTGAAGGCTGAGTTTCTTAAATTGAGAATAGAATTTTCCACTTAGTAAAAGCCTTAAGTTTAAAACTAATAATGTGCTAATGGGCTTGCATAATTCATGCCACTTGAATTAAACCGGTAATAAAAATGAAACAATAATTTACTTTTAATTACAATAAAAATTCTGAAGGGATTTTAAGTGGTAAAGTCCAGGCTGATATATACTTTTTAATATTAAAGCAGGACATTAAACATTTCAGCCCCTAAGTGTGTATGTTTATTTCATTCAAATGTTTGGCAGTAAGCAGAAGCTATCTTCACATTTCTTAGCATGTACGAAGACTTTAATTAACTTCAGTGGCACACAACTTTTTTTTATTTTTACAAGGAAGTTAACATTTCAGTATGATTAAAGGTCTGCCATTTGGCAGTTTAATTTTCTACCCCTCTTCTTAATACCACTACTAGATGGACAGCTTCCTTTATTTAAACCTTGTCCTTATCAGTTCTCTACAGGACCTGACACTTTGCTAGTAACCCTGCAATTCCATCTCCCATATTTGTTAGAATTCTATTTTCTTACACATGAATGAACACAGTATATTTTCAAGTATATCAGGATAGTAGGGACTATGTAAGAGATAAACTAGGAAGAAATTTCTATCAGTCTAAAAGCAACTTTAAAATATAGCGAACCTCAAGTGCATCCTTTTCAAATATATTACAGCTTTCTTTTCAAACTGTGATCATCCATTTTTGGCTGTGATTGAAATCCTAAGGTGTGTGCAAGTGCATTCAAAATCAGTATTTGTTGTTCTCAAAATTTGTTTTGCTCCATTCTTAAATTAGGAAATACTAGATCATATATATCAAAAAGTATGATTACACCAAAATAAGATAACAAAAAGCTGTAAAGGTAGGGGATATTTATAATTCAGCATATTGTTTTTTCAGACCTCATCATAAGACACAGTACATAGTAGACATATATTCAAACTTGAGAATTGTTCAATTCATTCACAGGACAAGGACCATTAGGCATTAATATGCTTATATTCTCAGGTACCGTTGCTACCTAAAGGGAACTAGCGTTAGACTGGGAGAAACTATGAACCAAACCTGCATTGAACCACTATATAGCAATGTGAGAGTCAGTTTAAGCTAATCAAACTATTTTGAGAGCAAGACAGCTATGAGTCACTTCAATGAACTCCTATCATAACTGATACTCTATAAAAGTACACAAATCTGGTAGATGCAATACCAGTCGATTTATGTTCTGATATTCCTATTCCAGTAAGAGTCAACAACTTACTACTGATCATTTTAAGGTAACTTTTACCTCATTAACTGGGCAGCACTAAGAAATTTAGAGGCCTTGAATATATTTCTGTGTCCTCATAGTAATTTAAAACAGACCAACAAATTTGTGCTCTACCTCAAGATCTTATAAATGCTTATTTGAAATAAGAAATATGTAATTCTCAAAAAAAATTGGTGTTTTTGCTATGCACACGTTCAGCATAGAAAAACGTTCCTCTGTAAAGTGTGTAACATTCCGGATGGAATATCTGAAGTTCTAGACATTGCTACATGTCTAGGTGATTTGAACATAGTGATAAGATAGTGTACAGCCTAATTATCTTTTCTTCTCTGACTTCATGCTTTTGAGGATGTTTCATAGAATAACTCCTGAACAACTTTAACTTCACTATGCCAAATCAAAGGCTTATTGATTAAATGAATAATTTCTCAGTTTTCATTTCTATTCAACCTCATAGAAAAATGAAACTACAGAAGAGAGACTGCATTAGACATACAAAAATGCTCACAAAGCTGTTTTTAAGTCAATATGACACTTTAAAACTGAGAATGCCAACAAATGGATAGTGACACACAGATTTCACTACTTTTAAAAACAAAAGTAAAGAGGTTTTGCATTATGCCCTGCTCCAAATAATTCTGTGTGTTGCTGAATTTGTTTAAAGGTTTATGACATTTTAAGCTGTATTCTAGCAGTTTTTTATATTGATGGTTCCTGATCTATCATGGTTTGACTTTCAGTTTTTGGACATTATGATTGTATGAGAGTGATATGCATTCACTATATTCCTTGATTTACAATGAGGGTAGCACATCCAGTTAAATCCATTGTAAGCCAAGGAGCATCCATATATATAATTTACATTGCATTTTTTCTTAATACGCAGTGTGACCCTCTTCATGCTATAGTGCTCAAATATTGTTAGCAGAATTATGATTTGATTTTGAAAAACTGACATACAATTTTATAATTATTGATACACAATCTGAATTCCAACTGAGTATTTTATTTAAAATTTAAGATACCAATTATAAAACAGTACTACTTTGTAACACACACTGTTGTCGAAATGGACCTTTGCTCTTTATAAATGGCTAAGATTACAAGCAGATTTTCTACTAGAAAACTGTGAAGAAAACCCAATTGAAATTTTTAAAAGAAAAAATTTTGAAATTGCTTATACTTCTAATTAAGAATTTAGAAAATTGACACGAATATTAAGTATATAATTATTTCTCTAATACCAGTGTAAATTTTCTTTCCATTTCTGAGCTACTATAATGTGGGAACCACTGACCTTAAAGTGTCTTTTATTTTAGGTAAAGAAACTAACTTCATACCTTAAACGTAGTCATCACTATGTTCACAATCTCATCATTAACCTAAATAGTTCCAAAAATTATTATTATTATTTCATTCTTTTGACACAAAGACCTCATTGGACTTTTACCCTTTTGTACATATTGCTAAGTACTAACCTTTTCATGAGTATATTTTTTCTTTAAAAAAAAGTTTCTTTTGAACTGTTATCGCCATTGCTGTCTCTCATTGATACCGTGACCATTCTTACCAGTTACCAAATAATAATAATAATAATAATAATAATAATAATAATAATAATAAAAGTCTACATGTTTGCTTTAGTTCTTACTGAATTTCTCTGAAGAACTTGATCTCATCACTTCTCATCTAATTTTTTGGACTACGGGTAACAAATGTTGGACGAGTTAAATAGGGAGAGTGTTTCCCATATCTTACTATGTACAATTTTTTACTATATAAAATACTATGAAAAATTACTTTTTCAATCAAAAATTATTAAACTACAATCATTGAACCTTATCTCAAACATTCATTCTAAGCCTGCTTTATCTATGTACTTTGTCCTTAATTTCTAATAAGATAAATTACCTACATCTGGTTCTTTCAAATCTTACAAATTTTGCAGAGTTCATCAAATGTTACGTTTAAATCATTTTAAAGCACTCTGACCTATCTCTATTAAACACCTTGCTTCTACAGCTAATAATTAACTATCAATCACTGACACAGCTGATCCTCCTTAGTTTCACTGAAGCCTCTCACACCCTAAAATTAAAAAAACATATATTCTCGAATGGCTGGACTTTTACATATAGTCGTCTCATGCAATTTTTTTCTGCTAAGATACATTTATTTTTAGCTTTCTTTAAGGAAATATCTTAGATATCAGTTAGCTGGCGAGTTAGGTAGATAGTGCAGTTACCTCCTATGCTTCCCTTTCTGTACAATTGATCACTTGATCTGTTGTTATAAATTGTTACGCTGTATAGAACAAAATCAGGATACTTGTCTTATGTCAACCTGCAATCTCTCCAATAATAGCCCATAAATATTTTCCTCATCTAACACATTTCTGTAAACTCACAATTGAAAATGTATTAACCACCTGGAAAATACAGGTATTGGAGCACAGGCCAAAGCGGCATTTTTGTATCCTGTCTGACCTCTACAAAGCAGAGCCAAATCTGGGTCATTATATTCAGCAGGGAGCTTTGAAACACCTTCCAACTTTGTACAGCAGGATGCTGAGTGTCTTTTGACCTAGTTTTGCACACAGGAAATGCAAGGCTGCCAGACCATGGAGCCTGCAAGTGTTAGGTTGTTAGATCTATGGCTTTTAGTTGCAGGAAGGATTCCTAAAATGTTGGCTTCATGATTCCTCCCTTTCCAGTAATGTAATTATGCTTGCCACCTCTTGGCTCATATTCCTTCATATGGTTTCAGGTTGTATGCAAATTGAAAATTGACCAAGATGGTCTTAATATTTCCCTCAGTTTGACTAAATTTTGGACAGAATTCTTCCTGACTCTATGCCGACCCCTCTTTTTCTTTAGAGCACTCATTTAAAAAATTACAACATGGAATTGTAAAATCTTTTCTCTAGTTGTATGAGACGCCTTTTAAAAAACCTCTTGCTAGTTTTACAATCCAGTATTTTTTTTCTCAAAGGCCCGAACACTGCATCTTTGAAATGTAAACATCAAGGGAAATAGCTCCTCTAGGGCCCAGTTTCTGGAAGAGAGTAGAAGCCTAACTTGGGGGAACAAATTGCTTAAGTTGTAAAACTATCCTCTAGAAAAGATGAGAAAGTTTACTTTTTCCTTTAGTAAAACCAATTAACAAACGCAGATGGGCCTGTCCTCTCCCTCTGAATTTTGGCACTTAAAAATCCTCCCTTTCTTTGTTTCAGTAAATTTCAGACTGAGTTTGACTCTCTCTCCTATTGTAATGTCATTGAATAAGGTCTTCTTCACCTTTTTAATTTTGTCTAATACGATTTTTGCTTTATCTGAACATTACTTTAAAACTGTAAAGACCAAGTACGTCTAAGTATTTTCCTTACATTGCTGCTTGGAGATTAAGCAGCCAGAGCATGGGTACTTTTTTTTTTTTTTCAGGGAGTCTCATTTACTGAGTGTTATATTAGTGTTAGCAAATTCCTCATGATAAGTGAAATCCTCGAAGAGGTCAGAGTCCCCCTAGTTCCCAGGCACTTTGGCTCTAATGGTTGATCTTCACAATGCCATCTCTTGTTTTTCTGTCAGCAGAAATGCTGCAAAAATAAAACTCCTTCAACTGAGTTCCTGCTGCTTTGACAACTAGGCCAGACCTGCCTTTCTTCATCTCACATCAGTATTAAGAATTTAGGCAACATGCACCACGTTCCATTTCTAAGAAATAATACGTAAAACAAACCGTCAATATATACCGTCTGCCTTGGTTTCTTGCACAAGATTTTATATCTCCCCTCTTCTTGCTAAATGTAAATAGTTATTAATAACTGTTAAGTGAGTGTAAGCCTTGATAACACTCTGCACGTTTTATGCCTTCTAACTCTCTTAACATTTGGCGTTATAACACATTTATTTCCACATCTACATCTTCTCTTCATTTGGTCTACGAGCTTCTAGAGGGCAGATACATGGATTTATTAGTTTATTCTCTACATACACAACTAGTACTTCTATATTGAGTAATATTCAACAAATGTTCACTAAAATGGCAAAATTATTTGAATGCACTAATTATAACACGATACAAAGATCAATAGAAAATATCAACATAGATCAGAGAAAAATAATGCAAAAATGTCATTTCACAATTCTAAGTATCTTTAGCACCCATTTCAACTACATTTGTCAAGTTCACATTAAATATTTTGTGAAAGTTTTTACATTAAAGTAACACATTATAGGGAAAAATGTTATTTGAACCCACCACTTCCAAAAGAAAAGACAATTAGAATCTCTTTTCTTTCCTAAGCAAATATGAACATGAACAAATTATTATTTAATAATTTGTATCTACCCTGTTTCTCTCCCAGGTTCTACTATTTATTTATGTAAGCCAGTTTAAATCCTCTGTGGAAAAAACAAAGTGTATATGTATACATATATACATTTGTAATTTCAATGTCAATAAAAGTCTGATTTTTGATCCACTAAATAGTTTTCAACTAAAAAAAAAAACAGGATTTTTTTGTAAAGCTTTAAATCCTGTACTTAAAGTAAATGAGCTACAATGTATAAGACATCAGCATGATGTTATAATTATTTTGTCATACCTGTATATGCAAATTGGACAAGGTCCCAGAGGGCATTGGGGTCTATGCCTTCCATTTTGATCTCTTCTTGCTTGGCTTCACAAACATCACTTGTAAACATGGCCGCAAAATAGTCGGAGACTGAACTCAGAACAAGCCTGAAAGAGTCACAGGTTCTAATTTAGGCCGTGAATGTAAGGCAAAAAATAACTGTGTCAACCAGAAGGTAAGGAAGAGCACAAAATCAATCTATTAATCAACCAGTTAATGCATTATACTTATTGACTTATGAGTTGTACTTTGCAAAAAAAAATATCTAACTTTTCATCATAGAGCATTCTCATACATTTTCATCTTTCGCTTTAAAGGTATTTTACCTTTTAGGGCTTCAGTCCTTTTAAATAATACATTTTACTTTTCTGTATATAATGATCCACCTTTCACCATGCTAACTTGCCCCACTGAATTATGGTATTATCTCTATAATGAATTTGAATTCATAATGTATATTGATGTGTTGCTGAGACTTTTATTATGTTTTGTTTATTTGTCTGTTCTTATGCCAGTAAAACAGTATTTTAAATTCTAAAGATAACTTTATAACCAATAAGGCAAATACCTTCTTTTAATATTTTAAATTTAACTATTAGTAAAATTTTATTCTTTAATAAGTAGAGTTTTAGGCTTCAAGTTTAAATCACTTTTTAAGCTTTAATAATAATTCCTAAGGCATTTTGATTTAAAAATGAATTAATTTTTTATTTGGGGAGATTTAGAGTATTTTTCGGATAAATTAATTCCATTTAAAAGTATAAAATATCTATCCCTGTATTCAGGATACTTTGCTTCCTTTTCGATCCTAAAGATCCTTTTCGATCTTAAAGTTTTCCCTAAAATTGCTGTATGTAATCTTGGTTGATTCTTATGTTGCTACAGTTTTGTTGGCATTGTGTATACTATTTTTTATTCTATTTTTGTTGTAATTTTTGTCTGTTAATTTTGATTTAAAAATGAATTAATTTTTTATTTTATTTGGGGAGATTTAGAATATTTTTCAGACAAATTAATTCCATTTAAAAGTATAAAATATCTATCTCTGTATTCAGGATAATTTGCTTCCTTTTCGATCTTAAAGTTTTCCCTAAAATTGCTGTATGTAATCTTGGTTGATTCTTATGTTGCTACAGTTTTGTTGGCATTGTGTATACTATTTTTTATTCTATTTTTGTTGTAATTTTTGTCTGTTAGAATTTATTAACTGAGAAATTAATAGATTCATCCTTTATCTGGCACATCTGGTGAATTAGTTCTTTTGATTCTGCTACTTTTTTTACATTTAGGTAGATGAGCATATCATCTGCAAGTGATGTTCTTTTGACTTATTCATGTTCATTCTGTATAACTCCTCTTCTTTCCCTTTCCTCACAACCTCATCTACCACCCCCAGTGCTGTGTTAAACAGTTCCTCTGTCACATAGGCATTTTGTGTTTTTTTCTATATTAAAAGAAATGCATCTAAAATTTCTCTCTTCAGTATGATACCTGCTGGATATATTTGGTATATAAGATTTACTAAGTTGGAAAAACCTCTTTAATTTCTAGCTTTGCAAAAACTTTTTATAATATTTGGGTATTAAAATTCATAATGTGAATATTTTTAGAATGAAAAAAGTAATGATATTTTCAAGTATAACTATAAGATAAATATATCTCTATTTTGTTTTCTTGTGTTTTCCTGATCTGATTCTGAATCAAGGTTATAGTAGCCTCATGATATGAGCTGGGAGCTACCACTCTTTAATTTTGTGTAATAACCTTTAGAATAAAGCAACTACTTTTTAAAGATGTTCCAGAAATTATCTGAAAAACCATCTGCATTTGGCTATTTTTGAAGAAGGCTTTTTTAATATCACTTCCATTATTTATTAAGTCACAAGACTTATTCGAGTGCTCTATTTCTTCAAATATCCAATTGCTGCATCTTAACTTTTCCAAAGTTTTTTCTATTTTATTGAGATCCTAACATTTATTGATTTATTTATTTACAATTTCAACATTTTTTTTAGAGACAGGATCTCATTCTATTGTCTAGGATACCGTGCAGTCACATGATCACAGCTCATTGCAGCTTTGAACCCCAGGGCTTAAAGCGATCCGCCTGCCTCAGCCTCCTGAGTATCTGAGACAACATGCAGAAGCTACCACACAACATGGGTTCTACAATGTCTAATGTATGTAGTTCACAAAATTATATTTGGGTTTAATTGTACCGATTCATATTTGTTTTTAATTTGCTCTATTTGTTCTTTGGATTAATCTTTGTATTGTAATTATTTCATATCATTGTTTTTCACATGTGTGTGAAAAACGTGTGTGCACATGTGTGCACACATATGTGTGTGTTTAAAGTGGTTACTCTGGGGCAGGAACCACAATTTTTTTTCCATAAAGGGCCAAATAGTAAATATTTTACATGTTGAGAATTACATAGTCTCGGTTGCGTATTTTCCTTTAGAATAAAAACTCAATCAATTGAAAATTCAAAAATGAATTTTAGCTTATGGTCGACAAAAAACAAGCTGCACAGCAGATGTGGCCCCTGCACAGATGTCTGCTGATTTGTCTGGAGAATACATTAACCAATATCAGTCTACCTTCATGGATATTGTAAGAAATTTGCAACATAAAACACCTCTGCTCAGTCAAGAATCAAAAAGAAGAACATATATGTGATAGCAAAAATGTATTTAAATGTACTGCCTTTTTCACCATTTTTGGTGTTACTCATTTTTGATGTGGACTTTAATTAGGTAACAATATTGGAAGAAATGTCTTTAGTTATTTCTTGTACTGTAAATCTGATGGCAAAAAATATCACACAGCCAAACACCGCATGTTCTCACTCAGGTGGGTGTTGAACAATGAGAACACATGGACTCAGGGAGAGGAGCATCACACAGTGGGGGCAGTTGTGGGGGCATAGGGGAGAGACAGCAGGGGATGGGGTGGGGTGGGGAGGGATAACATGGGGAGAAATGCCAGATATAGTATGCACCTAAAGTAAAATAAATAAATTTTAAAAAATTTTACCGAAAAAAAATCACACAGCTTTCATTTATCTGAAGATAATTTTATTTAGCTGCATGTCTAGCATCTTTTAAAAGTTATTTACACACGATATAGGATTCTAGAGTGAGTTTTTTTGGGAACTCGAAATATAGAATTTCCTTATCAATTAGGCACCAGTGTTGTAGTTTTTTTTTGGCAGTTTGTTTGTTTGCTTGTTTTAAAGATAGGGTCTTGCTTTGTCACCCAGGCGGGAGTCCAATGGTACGATCATAGCTCAACGGTGCCTCAAAGTCCTGGGCCCAAGAAATTCTATTGCCTCAGCCTCTCCAGCAGCTAGGGCCACAAGCATGTGCTACCATGCCCAGCTAGTATTTTTTTTTTTTTTTGTATTTTGTTTGTAGAGATAGGGTCTTGCTATGTTGCCCAGCTCGTCTTGAGCTCCTGGCCTTTAGGAATCCTCCTGCGTCAGCCTATCAAAGCATTGGGGTTACAGGCATGAGTCACTGCACCCAGACCACCCTATTTTTAATAGAAAGCTAGCTTTCATTCTTACAATTGTTTTTCTGATGTGATACGTCCTTAATTTTTGTTTTTAAATTTTTCTCTTGATCTTAGGGTTTTAGTTATTTAGCTATAAGTGGGACTTAATATTTACTCAGAATATGATTTTCTAAGATTCCTGGAGCAGTGTGAATTTTTTTTAAATCAAATTTTGAAAAGTACCTGCAAAAAATTACCACATTTTCACCCAATTATCTCTCTGACATTTTCTAGGACTCAAATTGTATATACGGTTCAGCAACTGAGAATGCTACATAGATTGTTCAATCTTAATTCATTTTACACTCCATTTTTCTTTTACTCACTGTTTTACTTTAGGTAATTTCTAATCACTTGAATTTTCTCAAGTATCTTTGTATTCTCCATTGCTTTATTCATTGTTACCTATCTTTTCCTGTAAATAGTTTGAATTATTTATGATAGTTACTTTTTTCCCTTTTCTAATACTTTAAACACCTGGGTCATCTCTTGGTAAACTTCTATTGACTGATTTTTGTTTAAACCATGGATTACAATCTCCTGCTTTTTCCATGTACAGTAAAATTGGATTGTTTAACAGATACTGTACTTCCCCAACAAAAATGTAGAGGCTAAGAAGGGAGCTGGCCTTTAGTTCTCAGGTGTTGTTATTTGTTCTCTGTTTTGTTTTGGTTGTTATGGATGTATTCACAGCCTTTTGATGGCTTTAAAGATAAAGTATAATTATTTGGTTTATCTGATGGGAAACAGAATTACAAATACAAGCATACCTCATTTTATTGCATTTCATTTTACTGTGATTTGCAGATATTGCACTGTTTTAAATAATCAATGGTTTATAGCCACTCATTAGCTAGCAATTCCATCACCACCATTTTTCCAACAGCATATGCTCTCTTCATGTATCTTTGTCACATTTTGGTAATTCTAACAATATTTCAAATATTTTACTATTATATCTGTTATAATAATCTGTGATCAGTGATCTTTGATGTTACAATTGTCCTTGTCTTGGTGTGTTATAAGCTATACCCATATCAGACAATAAACTCAATAAATGTTGTTCATATTCTGACTGCTTCACTAACAGGCCACCCCCTCATTTCTCCCCCTCTCCATGGATTTCTCTATTCCCTGAGACACAGACAGTTAATAACCCTGCAATGGCCTCTAAGTGTCCAAGTGAATGGAAGTGTTGCATGTCTCTCACTTTAAATCAAAAGCTAGAAACGATTAAGCTTAGTGAGGGAGACATGTAGAAAGTGGAATGAGACCGAAAGCTAGGCCTCTTTTGCCAAACACTTAGTCAAGTTGTGAATGCAAAGGAAAAGGTCTTGAAGGAAATTAAAAGTGCTACTCTAGTGAACACATGAGTAATATAAAGCAAAAGAGACTTATTTCTGATATGGAGAAAGTATGAGTGGTCTGGATAGAAGATGAAACTCGCCACAACATTTCTTAAGCCAAAGCCTAATCAGGAGCAAGGCCCTACCGCCCTTCAATTTCATGAAGTTTAAGAGAGGAGAAAGGTGAGGAAACTGCAGAAGAAAAGTACAAAATTGGCAGAAATTAGTTTATCAAGTTAAGGAAAGAAGCCTTCTCCTTAACTTAAAAGTGCAAAGTGAAGCAGCAAGTGGGTTGGGGCAAAAGTTACTTTGTTTTTTGCTATTATTTTAATGTCAAAAACCACAATTAATTTTGTAACAATCTAAGGGAAGCGGTAGCTTCTATGATCATTCATGAAAGTGCTACACTAAACAACAAATTGTGAACATTGACCATATATAGAAAGAAGATGTCATCTAGGATTTTTGTAGTTAGAGAAGTCAATGGCTGCTTTCAGTTTCTAAGGACTAACTCTCTATTAAGGACTAATGTACCTGGTGAGTTTAAGTTGAAGCCAATGCTGAGTACCATTCTGAAAATTCTAGGGCACTTAATAATTATGCTATGGCTACTCAGCCAGTGCTTTAGAAATGGAACAGTAAAGCCTGGATGACAACGTATCTGTTTGCAGAATGGATGGCTTACTGAGTATTTTAAGCCCACAGTTGAGATTTAATGCTCAGAAAAAAAAGAAATCTTTTCAAAATATTACTGCCTCATTGACAATGTGCCTGGTTACTCAAGAGCTCTGAGAGAGATGTACAAGGAGATTAATGTTGCCTTTAGGCCTGCTAACACATCCATTCTGGAGCCCATTGAGAAATAGTTTTGACTTTCAAGTCATATTATTTAAAAGTATATTTCTTTGCTTTTTCCTTTTTATTTGTACAGATTTTTGGGTACATGTGCCATTTTATTACATACATAGATCATGTAATGATCAAGATAGGTCTTTAAGGGTTTCCATCCTCTAAATAATCTATATTGCACCCATTAACCAATTTTTTAGCATCCTTCCCCTTCCCACCTCCTCACTTTTTTGGATCACCGTTGTCTATTATTCTACTCTCTCTGTCCATGTAATCACATATTTTAGCAACTGCTTATTAGTGAGGACATACCATATTTGTCTTTCTGTGCCTGGCTTGTTTCACTTAAGAAAATGACCTCTAAGTTCATCCATGTGACCATGAATGGCAGTATTTCATTCTTTGTTACGGCTTTACAGTATTCCATGCGTATCTATATCATATTTTATTTATCCACTCATCCATATCATTAAGTACATTCATAAGTCATAGGACAAAGTAAAAATATCAATTAGAAGTTTGCAATAAAAGAAGATTCCAACCCTCATGGATGACTTTGAAGAGTTCAAGACATCAGTGGAGGAAGTAACCTCACTCTAGCCTACGACCTAGAACTAGAAGTGGAGTCTGAAGATATAACTGAATTGTTGCAATCTCATGATCATACTTGAAAGGATGAAGAGTTTCTTCTTAAGGATGAGCAAAAAAAGTGATTCTTATGATGGTATCTACTCCTGACAAAAATGCTGTGACATCATTGAAATGACAAGAAAGGATTTAGAGTATTACACAAACAGGTAGGGCATGGTGGCTCACTTTGAGAGGTGGCTTGTGGATCACTTGAGGCCAGGAGTTCAAGAACAGCCTGGCAAAGATGGCAGATCCCTGTCTTTTCTAAAAATACAAAAATTAGATGGTTGTGGTGCCACGTGCCTGTAATTCCTGCTACTTGGGTGGCTGAGGCATAAGAACCACATGAACTGGGGAAGTGGAGGTTGCAGTGAGCCAAGACTGCACCACTGCACTCCAGCCTGGGGCCACAAAGCAAGACTCTGATTCAAAAATATACATATATATTACAGAAACAATTGACAGAGCAGCAGTATAGTTGAAGAGAATATTGATTCCAATTTTGAAAGAAGTTCTATTATGGGTAGGATGCTATCAAACAGCATCCCATTCTACAAAAAAATATTTTGTGAAAGGAGAATCAATTAATGCAATGTATTTCATTATAAAGAAAAGAAAGGTAGTTAGATCAATACAGGAAATTTTTTATCTAAAACTTTTCATAATTTCCTATTCAGGAGAATTTTTTTTTACATTTATTTATTTTGAAGTGTCATCTGCTATATATTTTATCTTATATATAAGATAAGTGGAAGGGCATGGAAAAATTTAACTTAAACATAAAAGACATTCTTTGAACTGGAATACATGCCTTAACAATGTGATTTATGCATTTAATAAATGTCTTATAAAATGTGTGGTTTAAATATTTTATTAATATTAATGCTAAACACCCTATCATCAAAACTGAAAGAGCTAGAGGAGCAAGATCAAACAAAATTAAAAGCTAGCAGAAGACAAGAAATAACTAAGATTAGAGAAGAACTGAAGGAGACAGGGACACAAAAAACCCTTCAAAAAATTAATAAACCCAGGAGTTGGTTTTTTGAATAGATCAACAAAATAGACAGGCTGCTAGCCAGACTAATAAAATAGAAAAGGGAGAAGAATCAAACAGATGCAATAAAAAATTATAAAGGGGATATCACCAAGGATTCCACAGAAATACAAACTACCATCAGCGATTACTACAAACAACTCTATGCACATAAACCAGTAAATCTAGAAGAAATGGATAAATTCCTGGACACTTACACCTTCCCAAAACTAAACCAAGAAGAAGTTGAATCCCTGAATAGACCAATAACAAGATCTGAAGTTGAGGCAGCAATTAATAGCCTACCAAACAAAAAAAGTCCAGGTCCAGACAGGTTCACAGTCAAATTCTACCAGACATACAAAGAAGAGCTGGTACCATTGCTTCTGAAACTATTCCAAACAATACAAAAAGAGGGACTCCCCCATAACTCATTTTATGACACCAACATCATCCTAATATCAAAACCAGGCAGACACACAACTAAAAAAGAAAACTTCAGGCCAATATCCATGATGAACATTAATGTAAAAATCTTCAATAAAATGCTGGCAAACCGAATGCAACAGCACATCAAAAAGCTTATCCATCACAATCAAGTAGGCTTCATCCCAGGGATGCAAGGTACAACATATGCAAATATAAAAACATATTCCATCACATAAACAGAACCAAAAACAAAAACAACATGATAATCTCAATAGATGCAGAGAAGGCCTTCGACAAAATTTAACAGCGCTTTACGTTAAAAATTCTCAATAAACTAGGTATCGATGGAACGTATCTCAAAACAATAAAAGCTATTTATGACAAACCCACAGCCAATATCAAACTGAATGGGGAAAAACTGGAAGCATTCCCTTTGAAATCCAGCAATAGACAAGGGTGCCCTCTTTTATTATTCCTATTCAACATAGTATTGGAAGCTCTAGCCAGAGCAATCAGGGCAAAAAGAAGAAATAAAGTGTGTTCAATTAGGAAAAGAAGACGTCAAATGTCTCTATTTGCAGACGACATGATTGTATATTTAGAAGACCCCATGGTCTCAGCCCAAAATCTCCTTAAGATGATAAGCAACTTCAGCAAAATCTCAGGATAAAAAAATCAATGTGCAAAAACACAAGCATTCCTATATACCAATAACAGACTTAAAGAGAGCCAAATCATGAGTGAACTCCCATTCACAATTGCTACAAAGAGAATAAAATACCTAGGAATACAACTAACAAAAGATGTTAAGGACCTCTTCAAGGAGAACTATAAACCACTGCTCAAGAAAATAAGAGAGGATACAAACAGATGGAAAAACATTCTATGCTCATGGTTAGGAAGAATGAGTATTGTGAAAATGGCCATACTGCCCAAAGTAATTTCTAGATTCAATGCTATCCACATCAAGCTACCATTGACCTTCTTCACAGAACTGGAAAAAACTACCTTAAACTTCATATGTAACCAGAAAACAGCCCACATAGCCAAGAGAATGCTAAGCAAAAAGAACAAAGCTGGAAGCATCATGTTACGTGACTTCAAACTATACTACAAGGCTACAGTAATCAAAACAGCATGGTACTGGTACCAAAACAGAGATATAGACCAATGAAACAGAAGAGAGGCTCAAATTTAGCACCACACATCTACAACCATCTGATCTTTGACAAATCTGATGAAAATAAGCAATGGGGAAAGGACTCCCTGTTTAATAAATGGTGTTGGGAAAACTGGCTGGCCACGTGCAGAAAGCAGAAACTGGACCCCTTCCTGACACCTTACACAAAAATTAACTCCAGATGAATTACAGATTTAAACATAAGACCTAACACCATAAAAACTCTAGAAGAAAACCTAGGCAAAACCATTTAGGACACAGGCATAGGCAAGGATTCATGACTAAAACATCAAAAGCAAAGGCAGCAAAAGCCAAAATAGACAAATGGGATCTAATTAAACTCAAGAGTTTCCACATAGCAAAAGAATCATTAGAGTGAACTGACAACCAACAGAATGGGAGAAAATTTTTGAAAGTTACCCATCTGACAAAGAGCTAATATCCCAAATCTACAAAGAACTAAAGCAGATTTACAAGAAAAAAAAGCAAACAACACAATTCAAAAGTGGGCAAAGGATAGGAACAGACACTTTTCAAAGGAAAATATTTATGCAGCCATCAATCATAAGAAAAAATGCTCATCATCGTTATTAGAGAAATGCAAATCAAGACCACATTAAGAAATAGGAACACTATTACACTGTTGGTGGGAGTGTAAATTAGTTCAACCATTGTATGATACAGTGTGGTGATTCCTCAAGGATCTAGAAATAAGAAATACCATTTGACCCAGCAATCCCATTACTGGATATATACCCAAATAATTAAAAATTGTTCTATTATAAAGACACTAGCACACCTATGTTCATTGCAGCACTGTTTACAATAGCAAAGACCTGGAACCAACCAAATGCCCATCAATGGTAGACTGGATAAAGAAAATGTGGCACATACACACCATGGAATACTATGAAGCCATAAAAAAAGATGAGTTCGTGTCCTTTGTAGGGACATGAATGAATCTGGAAACCATCATTCTCAGCAAACTGACACAAGAACAGAAAACCAAACACTGCATGTTCCCATTAATAGGTGGGTGTTGATCAATGAGAACACATGGACATAGGGAGGGGAACATCACACACTGGAGTCTGTTGGTGGGGAGGGGGACTAGGGGAGGGATAAAGGGGGTGGGGAGTTTGGAGAGGGGTAACATTGGAAGAGATGCCTGATATAGGTGACGGGGGATGGAGGCAGAAAACAACCATGGCATGTGTATACCTAGGCAACAATCCTGCAAAATCTGCAAATGTACTCCAGAACTTAAAGTATAATAATAATATTTAAAAAGTGTAGAAAAGAATTAACAAATGTATACATCAAAGATGGAATCAAGGTTAATAAATAACTGCTGAATAAATGTGAATTGTTTTAATTATAATAAGTTATGAAACAATATGAAACTTGATATTCTTTTCTTATTTTTTCTGATTTTTGTTCTTTTGTTTTTGTTTTGTTATTATCCTAGAGCACAGCCTTTGGAGATATGGTTTCTTTTAAACAATGAAAATGTAAGTTCTCTGAAGGCAGGGATATTGGTCTGTATTGTTTGCTGATTGAACCCTATCCTCCCTGTGTAAAATATTGTCAGATATGTACTAGGAATTTATTAAATACTCACTGAAGGAATGAGTCAATAAACAATAGTGTCACCTAAAAAAATATTAATGCTGAGGATGGTAGCATGTCAGACATATCTAAAGTTCTCAGTACCCTCTGCATTTAGTTTGGGTAGTTAGTAACTAAAACGTCAACTTTTTATAAACTCAGTTTGACAAAATGACTATGACACAGGTATCTTTAAATATTTATTACATATCAATTAGATAAATCAGTGTCAAATGATCAGTTTTATGAAAAGCACTAATTAAAACATTATATGATATAAACTATAATAAACTAGAGGATAAATATCTTCCCTATGCATATGAAGTATTAACACAAATTTAATCATCTTAATCTTACAATAAAATGTCTGTATCTGCAACAAGGCAACATCTCCATAGAGCAAAATATTGTGTAACCTATATTATTCAATTTTAACTAATTATACAATATATTCTCCATCAACTATAATATACTAAATACTGCTAACTCAGTAAGAAAAGTGCAGAAAAGTAGATACTGCATTTAGATTTGGTGTCATAAGATAGGAATTAAATTTTAGAAGAGGTATCTAATGCATAACAAAATTAATATTTTTTGTAAATACATATTTAGTTCTTTTAATGCTAGAGAAGCCAAAGTAAAACATGCATAAAGAAGTATATGCATGCAAACACTCTGGAAAATCTGTTATTGAGGTCACTACAAATTCATTTCCCTCCAAATCTATTAAAGTTGTGTAAGTTCCACTTCAATTTATTATGGTATTTGACATTGTTAACCCCCCATTCCTTTTTTAAATCTATTTTTTAGCTAAAGCAGTGCAGACTTCTTATCTCAGCTTACCTCTGATTCATTGACTTTTCTTCCTACTTCTAATCTTTAACCCTCTCACTGCCATAGGTTTTGTTCTGGCCTCTACATTTTGCCTTGACACTCACTGTTTCAGAATCATTCTTGAGCATTGATTTAATTATTATTTTAACAGTGGTTTTTTTTGCTTGTTTTGTTTTGTTTTTGAGATAGAATCTTGCTCTGTCACCTGTTTTACATCTTTCTTTTTTCAACAGAGTCTCGCTCATCACCAGGCTGGAGCGCAGTGGCAGGATCTCAATTCACCACAACCTCCGCCTCCCAGATTCCAGTGATTCTCCTGCCTCAGCCTTCCCAATAGCTGGAACTACAGGCACGCACCACCATGCCCAGCTATTTTTTGTATTTTCAGTAGGGATGGGTTTTCACCATGTTAGCCAGGATGGTCTCGATCTCTTGACTTTGTGATCTGCCCGCCTCAGCCTCCCAAAGTGCTGGGATTATAGGCATGAGCCACTGTGCCCAGCCAGTGGTTTTGAACGTAACGTTATCTCGAATGCCTGTAGCACTGCTCATCACGTATCCCAGTAGCATTTTATTATACCTAAATTAATTTAAACTCAAAGTTTTCCCACTGATATATTTTTTTAATTTATACTTCCCTGTTTCTAATTGGTGCACCTCTGCAGTTGAATTTATGAACTTCCAAAGTCAAAATTATGAAATTATCACTATGTTTCTTTCTACTATGTGCGATGTCAAACATGATGTAAAATCCATCTTTCTCTTTGAATGTGTTGTTGCCGTCTTTAGAGGCACACCCATGTCCCAGGGGCAGTGATGTTAGTACCTAACAGCATCAAGATGCTCTTGTTTTTCCCAAGAACTTGACTTGACCTAATAGGAGCTCCTTATTCCCTGGGAGTTTATGTGTTCCTGCTTCTCACACTTCATCCTTCAACTGGCACCATCTCTCCTGACTCTCAACCTGTGAGTGGATCTTAAAGCAGTGACTAGAATCTGGATAAATCCTTGCTTTAGGGTTTATTCTGCAGGAAGTCATATGCAGAGCTTCCAGAAAGATAAAGATGAAGCAAGGCTTCATCTTTGATTTGTTCCTTCCTCTGCCCTTTCCTGCTTGTTTCTTCTGAGATCAATCTTTAAATCAATCATGAACACCAGGTTCAGGCTCTATTATGAGGGGGCCTAGGCTTATGACACCATCCTTCAAAATATTGCTCAGTTCATCTTTTATGTTCATATAGTCTTCATTTCATGCCTGAATTAACCAAAACAGCTTCTCAGATCATTAGTTTCTGCTGTGCCTGTCTTTTGTACATTTTTCTAAAACCATACCCTATTTCAAAGCTACTTTTCTAAATTATGATAGTCAGTCTATTGTGGTTGTTAAAATCATTATTTCTGTACCCAGGTTGCATAGTTTTGAGTTATAATTTCACCAATTATTGAGTGGATAACGGGTACATTTCAAATTTTTTCCATGCCTCCATTTTCTGTATTATAGAGAAAAGTGGGAAATTAAGATTTATCTGTTTCTTAAAGACAAAATGAATTTTCATATGCAAACCACTTTGAACAGGGCCTAGAACATAATCTACACAGTGAGTGTTAACTATGATCATAATCATCATGACTGACTCATTTATGTTATTTATCTCCCGAATAACCTACATTAGTTTCTAATTAAACATTCTATTTCAAATGAAAACTTATCTACTGGCTCTTAAGGTCTATCACAATCATCTTTGCCCTACTTTTACAGTTTAATTTCCCAGTTATTTCCAGTATGAACTCTATTTTCACCAAGCAATTATCCTTGTAATTTTTGCAAACAAATTATTTAGTTCTCTATTTTTTCCATATTATTATCTTTACTTAAAATAGCATGCCATTTCTTTTCCACTAAGCTTATCTCACAATTTCTCTCAAAACATTTATAATACTCTATCCATATGTTACTCACATCCTTATTTGATCATGTTTGGCACTTGGAATTAGAACCATACTACCTTACAGTTATCTGCAACTATAACAATTTCCTTAATTATCTTATGGGTTATCTTTAACTCCTCAAGTATTTTGAAAACTTTACAAGGAAAAGCATTAAATTTTATAATCATTTCACATCACCAACAGGGCATAGGCCAATGCTAGAGTATGTTTGATAATTGCTTATTTTAATTAGTGCAAAGAAAGATGCTTTGTGGACTGCTGAAAATCTATAATAGACATAAGCAAAGCATTAACATGATATCCAAGTGAACAAGAAAACAAAAGTTTTTCAACCTCACTAATTATTTTCTCTGAACTTGCTACAGAGCTATTTTAAACTATCAAACTGAGTGAGAGATTTAGGTGGATGGATGATTTAGTAAAATGAAAGAAATGCTATTCCTCTTCTATTAATCTATGTAAATAAATTTTCCATCAACATAGAAAAGCAATACTATTTGCCTACTCCTGAGTATTAATATATGTTGCTTATGTAAGTAACTTCTTTTTAATGTATTTAATGTGGTTTAAGTACTACTAAACGCACCATTTCAATTCTCACTTTAGCCTCAACTATATACATACTAGTGCACTATAAAGAACATTAAAATAATACTTTCTTGAAATACCTAATTTTTTGTCAAATATTTACAAACAATGAAAACAGAATGTAACACATTTCAAATGCCAAGTGTTTTAGTCTGTAGAATAGAATATTTTCCTATCCATCACATATGATTTTATTCATTTAACTTTTCATTTGATCATGAATGTATTGCATGCTTGCCATAAAAAATTAAATAATACATAGTTAAATAAACATTAGCTAGCAATGCTTTTAGTGAAAGAGCTATAAATCTTCATATAATTTATTTTTATTTCAGTTGAAATTATATTAATAGCTCCACCATTTTTAGTGCTAATGATTCCAACACCATATACATTTTGCTTAAAGACAATATTTAGTTATACTAATCAAAATATAAGAAAAGTATTAAATGTATTTATTACTAATAAGATGATTATTTATTATAAGTCAAGAGCTAATTTTGTATTAATTACAGTTGTTTCATCATGCAAATGTATCAATAAAGTGGTACCAAGTACCTGCAATGATTCACAACAGTGCTTGTTCTTTTTAAGTGTCACACAATATTTATTCATATTTCTTCATATTTAACTTAGAATCCTAAGATGTATATTACTTATTAAATACTTACTATGAAAGTTTTAAACTACAGTGTTAAAAAATTAATTGGGAGGACATTAGGCTGAGACATCTCCACTTTTTTATTTTCTACATTAGCAAAGCAAAAACCAACTCAGAGAAATTTAACCAGTCAGAAACCACCAACTAGCCTCTAACTAGGCTACTTCTCCCCTTTAACCAATCAAATATTTTCTTTATCTCATTTCCACAAGTGTCTTATATAAACTTTTTCCTGGTCTTCTTTAGGTGGGGCTCTGAACAACTTGTGGTCTCATGCTACCTAATTCATGAGTTATCGTTTGCCCAAATAAACCCTTTAAAATAGTAACGTGCCTAAGTTTTTCACTTAACAATGTAAAGAAAATATAAAACTTTATTGAATTGAGTTAGCCATACTGATTTTTAAAAACTAATTTTTCGTATCCTACTTAAAAAACATAAAGATGATAGATAACAATGTATTTAATTTAATATATTCTAAATCTATTATTTATATGTTCAGAATAATGCCTATAAAAGTAATACATTGCTCAGATGTTGTAGAATAATATAAAACAAGAAGAAATTTGATTTCTTACCCAACAGGAATATTGTAAACAATTTGCATAACTAAATAAATTACTTAGAAAACAGTAATGTATATAAAGAGTAATAAAGGAAACAATGTCAAATATTATGACTATAGCATAATTGCTCAACAGATTGGTTAAAATGTTTCAAATGAAAAAGAAAATACTGAATTAAGATCAATAAAGGACAAGATTGTAAAAATTATAGGAAACACCTCTTTTAAAAAAAATAATGAGCATTTGATATGTTAATATTTTTTGAGTTGACTGACACCTCCTTTTTAAGAATACATACAAAATTATTTAATTTATAGGTTAAATAAAGTAAATTAAATTATACTCTCAAGAATAGCCTTACTCTGAAGAATATAACAGAATTATTATCTAGATGCTATTTGGTTGCTAACTCAGGATAATTTGTGTTTTTGCCACACATATTATGACACTGAATAATCCTCTCAATAATGACTACTTGTGAACTCTCTTGCAAATGGTAATTCGATTTTGTAGACATATTTGAAAAATAAAATCAATAGTATATTATTAGAATACTTTCAATAGTTAGCTGACAGACTGGACTCTAAATCACCTGCAGTAGTTATTCAATGCCAAATGTTCTTCCCCATATATTTCAAGACACTGACTTCAATTCAACATCCATATTGTAATATTTCTCTCATGGTAGAAATATAACCATTTTTTTCTGGAATTATTTTAGTACTTACAGCTATTAGCTCTCAATTGCATTATGGCTTTAAAAATATTAGTATGACACAACTTAAATAATTTTAAATAAATATAAAATAAAAATGTCAATATGAAATACCTTGATTTATTAGTTGATATAAATATATATTCAAGATAATCTTTTTTTAATTTCACAGAATAGCATATTTTATTTCAGATATTAGGCACACTTCCCAAACTAGTGTGCCTAAAATTAGTATGATTGTGAATCCCACAATCCTAGAAAATAGCATTTTCCTCCATAGTTATCAACCCTAGTTATAAATAGCTTTATTTATGAACACTTCATAATTGTTCTATTTTTTAAAAAAATTATTAACTGAAATAGCATTTTAACTTTTTCACAAAAAAGGAAAAAATATATATAAATAAAACAAATAACAACAAAAGAACAAGATCTCTTTAAAATGTGAATCCTTATTTCTGTACTTGTGAAAATAATAATCTGCAATCTGTATGATGGTCTGTCACTTTTGAACATGTAAATGCACGTTTCCAGTAGATACAGACTACTGTACCTATGTGCAGGTATCTTTCGCTTCCCAACAATCAGGATAACATCACAAAGTTGCTGCTGCTTCAAGTAACTTTCCATCTTTCTGAAGGTTTGCTCAGCATGATGAACAGCTTGATAGAATTCTTCAGAGCTACTGGAGTCCAAATCACTTTGTGGGGTCACTGAATGGCCAGTTGATGACAGCCTATAAACCACACACACACAAAATAATATAGGGATTTATAAAGAGCCAATTATCTAGAATAATATACTGGTTGTTATCATTTTCTTAGGAAAACTAATATATCTGTTTATTTTTATATTTTTTAATGCAAGTTTAACAAATAAAAGTCATTAATCCATTGTGAGTTAAGTGATTTGTTCTAGGAAATAATAAATAAATGGAAAAGTCCTTTTTTCTTGTTTTAACATCTTGCTCTTGAATGTTTACTGGATAAACAATGAAATGAAGGCAAAAATAAAGATGTTCTTTGAAACCAACAAGAATGTACCAAAATCTCTGGTTCGTACCAAAACCTTTGATACGTTGTGAAGACACAACGTACCAAAATCTCTGGGACACATTTAAAGCAGTGTCGAGAGGAAAATTTATAACAATAAATGCCCACATGAGAAGCAAGGAAAGATCTAAAATCTTGTTAAAAAAAAAAAGGGTTAAAAATAATCCAGACAACGATTTTTTAATATATAATGCCTGACATTAAAGGAAAAAAATCGTAGGTCTGTAAAGAAACTGGACACAGTAAGAAAAACAGACAATAGTAAGAGTCTCTTGGTGCCACAGATATGTTCAAATATATGGATCACAATTAGTTCTTTATCAATGTAAAAATAACTTTCATTAATCTTTTAATATAGATAATAAGCTGGATAATTTCAAGTCATGTGAAAATATCAAACAGAAACAAGGCAAACAACAGCTTAAGATTTTGATAGACAAAATGAACTAGTAGATAAAGTGAAAAAAAATGATGGTATGAAAAACAAATTAATAGAAAACACTCAAAGTAAGTTACTGAGATAAAAAATGAAGAACAAAACATTGTAAAATTATAATATTCATGTAATTCATATAATTTGTAATTTTAAAATAGAAGGGAGAAATGACGGGACAAAAGCCATCTGAAAAAATAATGGCCAAGAATTTTCAAAAATGTGTTAGACGGTTCAGCGAGGACATTCAGGCTAATTGGACTTAAACACATTTTAATCATATGGAACCACCTAATACGCTCATGTGGAAAACATAACATTTAATTAAATCTCTTCTCTTGAGACACAGAACCAATGCTATGCAAAAATTTGGAGAGTCTAACCAGTATAGTGTAAACAACAACAAAAAAATCAACACATTATTTTTGAATAAGAAAATATGTAATTGATATTACTTCCAGAAGATGTGTTTCTGCACACAGAAAATCCGAGAGAATCTACAGAGACGATTACTAAATTCTAAATCCACTGCAATTACATGTGTTCTCTGTTATCTACAATATTTATCTATACAATATGGTTATTTTCATCATACTTTACAAGTTCTCCTTTAAATATTTGAAATTAATACAAATTTCGCTGTACCATATGTTTGCCTTTCACAAGTTTGCAAATTACAACCCCAGAATATGGCCACTTCTCAGCATATATTTTAAGAATTCAGGCTCAGGCACATGTAGCAAGAACAGCAGAATTCTTCCACATGTTAACACATTGAAAAGTCACAACATGCATTGCAGGGTGCAATTTAAGATTTAGAATGAACATATTATTGACTCTCAGGTACAAAAGATAATTAAGTCAGGATTTGCAGACTGCCAAATAGATCAAAACTGCCTCCAAAAGAAACCCTGATGCTTCTGGTCTGGTAAGCGGACTGCATGATTAGTGTTTAAAATTCAACATATTAGAACACCTCTGAAGAATGGCTCCAGATTAGTTTAAATAGGGTTTGAAATAAAAGCTCTGTACAAGTGTCTACTAACCACAGGTTAAATAAAATATTCCAGGCAGAATTTTTTATACCTCATTAAGATTTTCTAATCTAGGAAAAGTTATTAAGAAAATTATTTAATTTATTTTGTCTTTAGTTGTCCAAGTTGCTGTGCATGCACTATTAAAGCAAAGCTTGAGATAAATAGAACTGAAATATATGGAAAAGAAAAGAAGGAAACAGAACTTGGTGAGAGCCTGGAAGGCAGGGGTGGGGGAGCGGGGAAGGACACAGTATTTGAAAAGAGATATTCAAAGTCAGAAAGTTAACTACTGTCAAGACAGTGCCTTCTTTTACCTAATCTAGCTATCATAATCAATGTCAAATATAATACAGACTTGGATTTTTTCTGAGAAATTTCAAAGAATGGGATTAAAAGAACAGAGAGGTAGATAGTAGGTTCAAAAAATTATTTGAAGTTCCAGCTCTTTCCTAGATTTTTTTCCTAAAACTTCTTATGCTTTAAGTCTCTTCATATGATATCTGAGAACAAATTACTTCTCTTCAAGGTCATTGATCTGTCGGATAAATGGTTATGACTGTTTCACTTGATTTTCTCTCACACATTTCCTCATACATCATTTCACAATCTAAGACTTTAGTAGAATCCTTTCTTTCTCCTCAACCCTATACTTCGATAGAATTTTGAAATAAATTTTCACATCAGAACACTTATGATTTTTAAGATAATACGTATTATTTAATCTTCTTGCCATTACATATCCAACCTACTAATTTAACAAAGGAGATTTTAACATTTTAGTAAATTTACATTATGTCTTTACCGTGTTTTCTATAGGTATTAAATAAAAACCAGACATTGGATTATTTCGCTGTTTTTACCAATGTTGCATATCAGCTTAAAAAAAAGAAAAACTATACAGTATCTTTCCAATCTAAGAGTCCCTAACACAATGATCTGAAACTCTAACTTTTGTCTTTATTTTGGCCCAACACTATAAAGCTTGAAGTTACAAGAAATGCAGTTTTAAAAGTACAATACGACTTCTTCTTATCAAATGTAAAGACGTGTTTAAGTCTCCTTCAACCTAACATACATAAAAATAAAACGAATAAAATTTTCTTGATCTCTTGAACTCCTCAAACCATAGTTACGATATTCTATTTCCTTTCATACCCACATGTCTTGAAAGAATTGTCTTCATGTCTTAACTTCAGTTCTTGACCCTCCAAAGGCTCCTTCATCTATTGCAGTTTGATTTCCAGAACTGCCCATCTAATGGAACTACTCCTGACTAGGACAGTGTCTTTCTTGTTGCTATTTTTAGCTTATATTTTAATTTCCTGTCATAACTGCTGAGAAGTGACCGGCATACTTTATTGTTCCTGTGCTAAACAGTTCAGGACTCAGTCAATATTCTTTACTCTCTCTGTACCAAATGATTCTGAAGTGAAACATGTTTCCCTATTTCTTTGTTAAACAATATTGGAATCAGACAGAAATAACTTAGTTACTTCCTTAAGGAAAGAGTTACTTCTGAAGATTAGATTGTTAACTAATAGCAAAAAATAGGAAACAAATTATTACTCATGTGTTTTTACTTTATGACCCAGTGAGTGCAAATCTAAAACTGGGATGTTGTTATTTCTTCCCCAGCCAACCAGTTCCTCAGCCTTCAATGGCTTCTTGGTCACAAATCCGTAGCACACATTGTAAGTTCCTGTATGATCTGATGCTTTCTCCAATTTCTATGATCCTTCAAACCAAACTCTAATTTTAGCTACACTAAATAATTCCAATTTCTGCAATATGTCATACCACTGTCCTCCATAGTATTCCACACACATCTCTTTCTTTACCTGGAACCTTGACCACACATTGACATTCCCATGGCAAACTACTCCTCCAGAATTCAGTTTAAATATCACAACCTTCAGAAAGCCTTATGTTTTCCAGTGAATTGTTTTATTTTTACTTTAAAAATTTAGATTCGGGGGTGCACGTGCATTTGTCACATGAGTATATTGTGTGGTACTGAGGAGAATGCCTCATCTCAATCCTTACTGCTTGTGGGCTGGGGTTACCCTGACGTATCGTAAGTATGTTTTAAATACATCTCTGCCATGTCAAACATTTTAGGAGTTCAATAACTATTTTTTGAATAAATGCAGAAAAATCTTCGGTGACAAGATGGTTTGGTCAGATACTAATTTTAGTTTGTTATGCGTTTTTGTTTTGGTTTGGTTTTAGTTTTCATAGACCACACAAATGTGTCACTCAGAATAGCTACCACTAAATAAACAAGCAATGGAATGTATACCCCAAAAGCTAACAGATGCCTGGCACTAATTACTATATGTTGCTGGCATGTTTAGATTCAGTAAATGTTAGTGGCATGAATTCTAAATTTTGAATATCAAATAGTATCCAGAGCTCATGAGAAACAAACAAATAAACAAGATGTAAAATAACTGCTGTAACCAGAATACATACATCCTTGTATTTCTCTGGCAGTACAACTGTGTACATTATGACAATACTAAAGATTACACTAAATATAGCAAATAAAATACCTTTAAATCATTTAAGTAAGTAACATATTAATGGTAAACAAGGATTTATGGCTGACTAGATTCAAAGATTTTTTTTATGTCAGTGACTAAGAGAAAAACTAAAATGACAAAATAAATGTGAAAGCAGTTTTTTTTTTCCTAAGTGATAAGGGTTAGCTTTTGTTTTGAGAAAAAATATTTTAAAGAACATTTTATAATATCAATAAAGAAATTACTCTTACTTACACAGTTCTTAGGCAAAGACCTGAATATAATAAAAGATGAAATGACATGAAAAATTTTACTTAAATGAAAATTTTAACTATTTGTTTTGGCCCTGAAAATTTAGTGTATATTTCATGCAATGTAGATATCTTTAGATTATATTTGCATTAGAGATATATTTATTCTATTTTTAAACAATATTTCTGAGTAGTGGGAAACTAAACATTTGTCATTTTCTACCTTTAAAAATAATGCTCACATATTTTATATCAGGCACACATTATTTTAAACAACATAAAGATATTTTTACAAAAAAAATCAAAATTCAAAAGGTGACCAAAAAGAAAAAAATATATCTAAAGAAATGCTAACAAGCTTTCTTCAAATCAAAAGAATGTGAACATAATTGTGATTTTTAAACTGTAATTATGATAGATAAACCATATGTAATTAGAATAAAATGATTAAAAGAGAAGACTATTAAAATAATAACTACAATAACTTTTTCAGAAAAGGGTAATATAAAAATGTGAATACTGACATAAAAACTTTTAAATGTTGGAAGAGAATAAAGTGTACAGTATTTTTGGTTGTTTCTTCACTTTGAAATGAAAGTTTAGCTGTTATCAGTTTAAAATAACTTGTTATTATAAGGTATATTTTGTAACCTTTATGTAACTATAAAACAGAAATCTATAATAGACATATTAGAAATAAAAAGCAAGAAATCAAAACATACTACTAAATAAAATTTCTTAACCTCAAAGGAAAACTGAAAGAGAGAACAAAAGTAAAAAAGAATCTAACAAACAACCAGAAAACAATGAGCACAATGGTAGTAGTAAATTCTTCCTTGTCAATAATTATCTTCAATGAAAATAAATTATTCAATTAAAAGACATGGATCAGCTGAATGGATATACTCATGCAACTAGAAGCCAAAAAAGAACAAGACCAACTATAATAGTTATATCAGACAAAATAGACTTTAAGACAAAAATGAAGAAAATATAAAAGATGGCCATTATATGATGATAAATGGGTCAATTCAACAAGATAATATAACAATTTTCATACTGGAAATCTTAGGCAAGGGAAAAAAGGATATTCAAAATGAAAAGAGAAAAATTATATTGTCCCTGTTTGCAGATGATATGATTTTATATGTAGAAAACTTTATAGACTCCACCTCAAATGTGTTAGAAATAATGATTTCTGTAAAGTTGCAAGATACAAAATCAAAATGTAAAATCAGTAGTATTCTTCTACCTTAACAGCAAAATATTTGAAAAAGAAATCAAGAAAGCAATCCCACTTAAAATATCTATTTTAAGGACCCTAAAGATAATACAGAGAGTGCAAGATTTCTACAAGAAAACTACAAAATATTGACAAAAGCAAAGGAAGATGATATTGATAAATGAAAAGGTATCCTGTGTTCATTGGTTAGAATAATAAATATTTTTTAATGCTCATACCACCTACAATGATTAGCAGGTTCAATAAAATCACTATCAAAATATGAATGGCATTTTTCAAATAAATGGTAAAAGCAATCTTGAAATTTGTATGAAAATATCCAAAGCCACTTTGAATAAAAAATAAACAAGCTGGAGACATTACACTACTTGACTTTAAAATATACTGTGCTCTGTGTGGTGGTTCTCACCTATAGTCCTAGCACTTTGGGAGGTCAAGGCAGGAAGATCTCTTGAAGCCAGAGGTTTGAGACCAGCCTGGGCAACAATGTAAGACCCCATCAGGAAAAGAAAGAAAAGAGAGGAGAGGAGAGGAGAGAGGAGGGGAGGGGAGGGGAAAGAAAGGGAAGGGGAAAGGCAGGAAGGATGGGAGGGAGGGAGGGAGGGAGGAAGGAGAAAAGGAAAAGAAAAGAAAAAGAAAAGAAAAGGAAAGAAAAAGAAAAGAAAAGAAAAGGAAAAGAAAAGAAAAGAAAACCTGGGTTGGGCTTAAAGGTAAATTCCTATAAACTCCTGGGATCCTTGCTACTTGGCAGGCTATGGCAGGAGGGTCACTTAAGTCCAGGAGTTAGAAGCTGCAATGAGCTGTACTCACATCACTGCACTCTAACCCTCATGACAGAGCAAGGCCCTATTTCAAAAATAAATAAATAAAATGAGCTATACTACAAAGCACTATTAACCAAAACAGCATGGTACAGCATAAAAATAGATACATAGACCAATGGAACAGACTAGAGAACCAAGAAATAAATCCATGCATTTACAGCCAACTAATTTTTGACAAAGGCACCAAGAACCCACAATAAATGATGATTGGTAAACTGGATATTCAAATGCAGAAGAGTGAAACAACATTACTTAAAATCAACTAAAAATAGAGTAAAGTCTGAAGTGTAAGACCTAAAACTTTAAAATTACTAGAGGAAAATATAGGGGAAATTGCCTCATGACACTGGTCTGGGCAAGGACTTTTTTGGATGAGATCTCCAAAGCACAGGAAATATATGTGAAAATAGACAAGCAGGAATTATACAGGAGTTAAAAAAGAAATTATTTAGGCAGATAGTGAGGGTAAGGATGTCCTTGGTAAGGTTTCCCTTTTAATAAAAAGCAGCCCCCAAATCATTTTTTTTTCTGATGAAAAGTAGCCTGCAATATCAAGCTGCAGACATAGGTAAGCAAGCTGGAAGTTTGCACAGGTGAATACTGGCAACTGTGACAATATGAAAAGGTTAACAAGAGGCCAGGCATTTTCATCATGGCAGCTCCATCTTCCATTTTCATTGCCATCTACCTGTACAGTAAGGATCAGACAGCAAGTGTGCCAGATAGAAAACCTATTTGCATAACAAAATATTAGGGTGGGGTAGCCAGCTTTTTTGAGTTAGGTAAATGTCACAACTGGTCCAGCTAATCTTTGGGCCCTATGTAAATCAGATACCAACTTCTCAAGCCAGTCTGTAAAACCCGTGCACTTCACTACAGGACTGAAAGACCCACTTGGGCACTCCTCAATCTCGGCAGGAGAGAGAGCTATTTTCTTTTTCTTATTAAACCTCCACTCTTAACTTTACTCTATGTGTGTCCTTGATTTCCTTGGCATGAGGCAAGGGACCTCAAGTATTACCATAGACCAATGATGCCACTTCAGGATTATGTCAACCTAAGAACTTCTGTGCAGGCCAGGTGCAGTGGCTCACGCCTGTAATCCCAGCACATTGGGAGGCCGAGGCAAGTAGATCCCATGAGGTCAGAAGTTCAATATCAGCTTGGCCAACATGGCAAAACCCAGTGTCTACTAAAACAAACAAACAAACAAAAAAAACCACACACACACACACACACAAAAAATTAGCCGGGCGTGGTGGCAGGTGCCTGTATTCCTAGCTACTGGGGTGGCTGAGGCAGGAAGAATTGCTTGAACCTTGAAGACAGAAGTTGCAGTGAGTCAAGATTGTGCCACTGTGCTCCAGCCTGGGAGAGCAAGACTCCATCTCAAAAAACAAAAACAAAAACCTCTGTGCAAAAAGAAAAACAATCAAAAAGTGAAGAGGCAGCTTACTGTGTGAGAGAAAATATTTGCAAACTGTGCAGCTGACAAGGAGATAACACTCAGAATATATAAGAAACTCAAACAAGTCAATACAAAAAACAAACACAAAATCAATCTGAGTTTAAAGTAGGCAAAAGCACTAATAGACATTTCTCAATAGAGGACATACAAATGGCCAATAGATATATGAAGAAAAATGAAAAATGTTTAACTTTGTTAATCATCAGAGCAATGCAAATCAAAACCACAATAAAATATCACCTTATAATTGTTAGAATGGTTGTTATCAAAAAGTAAAAAAAGTATATATAACAAATACCGGTGAGATTATGGAGAAAGGGAAACTCTTACATACTGTTGGTAGGAATGTAAATTAGAACAGCCATTATAGACAACAGTATAGAGGTTCTTAAGAAAAAACAGACTACCGTATGATCCAGCAATTCCACCACATGGTATATATCCAAAGGAAATGAGATGAATATGTTGAAAATATATCAGCAACCCGATTTCATTACAGCAGTATTCACAATAGGCAAAATTGCTAATCAGACTAAGTGTTCCTCAAAGGCTGAATGGATAAACAAAAATGTGATGTATATATATTATACACACACAAAAACAATGGAATACTATCCATCAACAAAAAAGAATGAAATCCTGTCATTTGCAGTGTGAATGATCCTGAAGTATATTACTTTAAGTAAAATAAGCCAAGTACTGAAAGACCAGTATTATTATGTTCTCACTCATGTATAGAATCGAATGAAGTTGGTCTTATATAAGTAAAGAGTAGACTAGTGGTTACCAGAGGCTGACGAGAAGAGACGAAGGAGAGAATGGGGAGAGACTGATCAACTGATATAAAATTAAAGTCAAAAGGAATAAATTCTGCTGTTCTATTACACAGTAGGCTGACTATAGTTAACAGTAATTTATTGCGTATTTCAAAATAGCAAGAAGAGAGGGTTTTACATGTTCTCATCACAAAAAACTGACAAGTGTTTGAGGTGATGGATATGCTAATTGTCCTTATTGTATCATTGCACATTGTACACATGCATGGAAATATCACACCATATTCCAGAAATATGTACAATTATTATGTATCAACTAAAAACAAACAAAAACTTCAAACATCAAGATAATCTTACTCTATGGTTGATATTAAATCATTCTCACTCCAACAGAGAATTACCATGAATTTAGAAAACTATGCTAATTATATTCTGCTACATGTTTTATTCTTATGGAGTATTGCCAAAAAAATGTTCAGTTATGAAAATAAGATATGTTGATGTTTGGTAAGAAATTTGTAGTGTTATCCAAATATGTATATTCAGAAGTAGATTTCTCCTACCAAAATTTTGCTTCCATAATTATGTACTCTTAGAGATGACTTAGTGTTGAGGCGATAGGAAATGAAAGTGATGTGCTTAATAACCTAAAGTTTTGACAGTTATTATTTGTAATCATTAATGCTCAAAATTGATGAAATTCTAACTGATTATGACAATAGTGATCTTTTCATAGTAGACAAGAAATCTTTGTATTAGATATCCAAGAGTAAATACTTTGTGATAAATTAACCATATTCTTTTTAGGACAGGAATAACCAGATATAAAATATATGTTTATACATATATAGATGTACACTAAACTATTTGAAATTATAAGATAGTTCTTAAGTATCATCTAAAATACCACTTCCTTTAAAATAACTTAATGTTCACTAGAAATAAACCATATTTGCTCTATTCAAATTCGCCATTCTCAATGTATCTCTGACTACAGCAAAAATCTTAATTAAACCCATGGTATTACTTCCATTCTTCAGATAAACCAGTATAGAGTAAAAAAAAACTAGTTACTTTCTTTTTAAAGCAGAAACTCTTTGAACTATGAGCATTGCTTTATAAATTCTCTCTGATACAATAATAAAAGAAAAATATTTTTTTGTAGCAATTACTTTGGAGAGATAAATTCAGTAGAACCTCAAAATGGATACTGAAAATTACAAATGAACTTAATGTGGTTTATTTATATTTTTAGCAATTCAATAAAAATAAGCTTTCCTTCTGCCTTTTTGGTGAGGTTTCCACAAAATAAAAACATTTAAATAACTTTAATCTAGGTCAAAGGAAAGAAAAAAGGAAGTGAAAAAGAAAGGAGGGTGGAATAAAGGGAATGAGGGAAGGAGGGAGAGTGGAACTAAAGAAGGATGGAAGGAAGGAGAGAATGACTACTAAAGAACTCTTCTCCATTCTTTTACCTAATGATAATGACTGTCCTGATTTCTTACACTGAAGATTTTTGACTCTCTTTGAAATTTATCTGAATGAGTCTTAGAGCAAAATATACAGATTAAAAATACAAACATATAAATATCTATAATAATATGGGTAATATAGATATTTATACAAATATAGGTATCCTGAGTACAAAAATTCCGGAATAATGGAACTAAAAGAACAATTACTATGAAAAGATACATTAAATGTAGAATAAACCGCTACTTACAAGCAAGTCCAAAGACCGTTTTATTTCCATTTTCTTTTTTTAATAGTTGTAACTTTTATTTTAGGTTCAGGGTTACGTGGGCAGGTTTGGTATAGAGGCAAACTTGTGACTCGGGGGTTTCATGTACAGATCATTTTGTCACCCAGGTACTAAGCATAGTACTAAATAGCTTTTTTTCCTGAACCTCTCCTTGCTCCCACCCTACACCCTCAAATTGGTCCCAGTGTCTGTTGTTATCTTGTTTCTGTCCATGTGTTCTCATTATTTAGCTCCTACTTTTAAGTGAGTATAGGTGGTGGTGTTTGGTTTTCTGTTCCTGCATTAGTTTGCTAAAAATAATGGCCTACAGTTCAATCCATGTTCCTCCAAGGACATGATCTCATTCTTTTTTATGCTTGCATAGTATTCCATGCTGTATAGGTACCACATTGTCTTTATCCAGCCTACAGTTGTTAGGCATTTAGGTTGACTTCATATCTTTGCTATTGCGAATAGTGCTGCAATAAGCATAGGCATTTGTGTTTTTATGGTAAAATAATTCACATTCCTTTGGGTATATACTCAGTAGTGAGATTGCTGGGTTGAATGGTAGTTCAGTTTTTAGTTCTTTGAGGAATCACTACACTGTCTTCCACAATGAATGAAAAATTTACACTCCCCACCAGCAGCCTATAAGCTTTTCCCTTCCTCTGCAACCTTGCTAGCATCCGTTAGTTTTTGACTTTTTACTAGTAGCCATTCTGACTGGTGTGAGATGATATTGCATTGTGTTTTTGATGAACATTTCTTTAATAAATAGTAATGTTGAACATTTTTTTCATAAGACTATTGGCTGCAAGCATGTCCTCTTTTGAAAAGTGTCTTAATGTCTTTGCCTACTTCTTAATGGGTTTTTTTTGTTTGTTTGCTTTTGGTTTTGCATGCTTGTTTGTTTAAGTTCCTTATAGATTCTGGATATTAGACCTTTTAACCTTTTGGCAGATGTATAATTTGCAAATATTTTCTCTAATTCTGTAGGTTATCTGTTTGTTCTGTTGACAGTTTCTTTGGCTGTGCAGAGGCTCTTTAGTTTATGTCTCACATGTCAATTTTTCATTTTGTTTCAATTGCTTTTAACATTTTAATCATAAAATCTTTGACAGTTTCTGTGTCCAAAATAGTATTTTCACAGTTATCTTCCAGGATTCTTATAGGTTTATCCTTTACATTTAAGTCTTTAATCCATCCTGAGTTGATTTTTGTATGTAGTGTAAGAAAGGGGCCCAATGTCAGTCTTCTGCATGTAGGTACCCAGTTATCCCAGTGCCATTTATTTAACAGGGAGTCCTTTCCACATTACTTGTTTTTGTCAGCTTTGTCAAAAATCATGGTTGTGGCTTTATTTCATTTATTTCTCTGTTCTGTTCCATTGGTCTATGTGTTTCTTTTTGTACTAGTACCATGTTGTTTTGCTATTGTAGTATTGTAACACAGTTTGAAGTCAGGCAATGTGATTCATCTAGCTTCGTTCTTTTTGCTTGGGATAGTCTTGGGTATTCAGGCTCCTTCGTTCCTTATGAATTTGGAAATTGGTTTTACTAGTTCTGTGAAGAATATTATCAGTAGTTTGATGGGAATAGCATTAAATCTATAACTTGCTTTGGGCAATACAGTCATTTTAATAATATTGATTCTTCTTATCAGAGGATATAAAATGTTCTTCCATTTGTTTATAGTATTTATAATTTATTTGAGGATTGTTTGGTAATTCTCATTGTAGAGATTAGCACCACTCTCATTAGCTGTATTTCTAGCTATTTTATTGGCAACTGTGAATGAGATTGCTTTCCTTATTTGACTTTCAATGTTAGTGTATAGGAATGCTACTAATTTTTGTATATTTATTTTGTATTCCGCAGCTTTGCTAAAGTTGCTTATCTGCTCAAGGAGCTTTGAGGCAGAGACTGTGGGGTTTCCTAGGTATAGAATCATGTAATCTACAAAGAGGGATAGTTTGACTTCCTCTCTTTCTATTTGTATACCTTATATTTCTTTCTCTTGACCGACTTCTTCTATCAGCAGAAACTCTATAAGCCAGAGGAGACTGGAGGCCAATATTCAACATTCTTTAAAAAAGTAAATTCCAAACAATAATTTCATATCTTGCCAAACTAATCTTCACAAGCAAAGGATAAATAAGGTCCTTAAGAGACAAGCAAATGCTGAGGTAATTTGTTGTCAACAGAACTGCCTTACAAGAGCTCCTGAAAGCAGCACTACATATGGAAAGAGCATTACCAGCCACTATGAAACTCACTTAAGTTCACAGACCAGTGACCTTATAAAACAACTACACAGGCAAGTCTGCCTAATAACTAGCCAACAACTCAACGCCTGAATAAAAATCCACACATATCAATACTAACCTTGAATGTAAATGGGATAAATGTTCCAATTAAAAGGCAAAGAGTGGCAAGCTGGATAAAAAAGCAAGAGCCAGGGGTAAGCTGTCTTGAAGAGTCCTATCTCACCTGCAGTGACATACATAGGCTCAAAATAAAGAGATGAAGAAAAATCTGCCAAGCAAATGGAAAAACAAAACAAAACAAAACAGGAGTTGCAATCCTAATTTCAAACAAGAAAGACTTTAAACCAACAAAGACCAAACAAGACAAAGGAGGGCATTACATAATGGTAAAGTGTTCAGTTCAACAAGAAGACCTAATTATCCTATTTCTATATGCACCCAACACAGGTGCACTGATTCATAAAACAAGTTCTTACAGAAGAACTTACAGAAGAACTTAAGAAGAGACTTAGATTTACACATAATAATGATGGGAAACTTCAACACTGACAGGATTAGATCATTGAGTCAGAAAATGAACAAAGAGATCTGAACTCAACACTGGACCAAATGGACCCAATAGTCATCTCCAGAATTCTCTACTCAAAGATGACAGATTATATATATTATTGTTGCCAAATAAACAGAATCAGAAATGATACAGGAGACGTTACCACTGACCACCAAGAAATACAAATAACCCATTAGAGACTACTATGAACATCTCTATGTACACAAACTTGAAAACTTAGAAAAACTGGATAAATCCCTGGACGTATACATTGATTTAATCCCTGAACAGACCAATACTGAGCTCTGAAAATAAACCAGTAATAAATAGCTTAACAACCAAAAAAAGCTTGGGACAAGGATTCACAGCCAGATTCTACCAGTTGTATGAAGTGGAGCTAGTACCATTACTACTGAAGCTATTCCAAAAAATTGAGGCAGAGAAACTCCTCCTAAACTCATTCTATGAAGCAACTCTGGTAGACCCAGAGCTAACCATGATAGGAGAATTTAATATTATAAAGAATAAGGGCATTTTATATATGAATTATTTTACCCACTTCTGCACAAAATGTACTTTCCATTTTGTTGATATTAAAGCTGTAGTTCTTGAAGTATTGCTGCTCTACATCAACATCACCTGTGAACTTGCTAGGAATGTAAAGTATTAGTCACCATCTCAGACCTACTGAATCAAGCCCTCTAGGAGGTTCTGATGAATGCTCAAGTTTGAGAATCACTGACACAGAATATTAGTATATCCCTTGGCCAGAAACTTTGAAATCTACTGAAACACTTCATTTTACCAAATTATTATAAATTTGTTATTTTATAATTGAAATTATCTGTGTCACTGGTTTTTTTCTAATAATTCATTCAGTTTAATTCAGCACAAATGTATTGAGGGCCTACTTTTAGGTCTGATATTCTAGGACTGAAATACCTAATGATAAACATATTAAAATCTCTTTTGAGCAACTCAGAGCAATTAGTTGAGGAAGACAATAACCAAAAGAACTAACTGATAAGTGTTACCATAATATAATAATTTGGACTCTGAAAGAAGAAAGGAAGCTGAACCACCTGAATTTGTATACAGATTGTGGAGACAGAAAGAAGGCAGTGTGGGTAAATATGTACTGCAGCTAGACTTAGAGGATAAGCAGATGATTGATGTTATTACAATCTACTTTGTAGATGAGAAGATTGAAACTCAAAAGGCCAAAAACATTCATATGAGACAACAAAACTAGAATAAAATTACTCTGGAATTCAAGTCAATACTTCTGGATACATATTGGTCCCACGTCTACCCTTATTTTACTTATTCCAAAAGGCAAAGAAACCAGCTAAAGAAATCTTTAACGTAAAAGTCTGAACCAAGAATTACATTTAGACTTCCTTATTCTTATGCTAAAGCTCTTCCTTTCATCCAATGTGTCACTGCAAGACAACTCACAGAGTAAGATATAAAATGAATTACTTAAATAAATTAGTGAAGAATGGCATATAATCACTATAAGAGATAATTTGTTTTTCCTTTTTTACTTTTTCTATATAAATACGCTGCAAAGGGAAAAAAAAACGCATGCCTTTCTTAGAGTGTCAGTAACTCAACTGAATTTTTAAAATCATATTCATATGGACTGGTAAATCATCCCAGATAAAAATTAAACTGTCATGAGCAGGCCTACTCATTTTAAGTGGCAACTGCCACTATTTATTTGCCTATATATATATATATATATATATATTCAATCTTATATTGAATGAATGTCACGTTGAACCCCTATTGACTTCAGTAGTAACAATACTATGTTTTAGAAGCTGAGGAAGAGACCTAGAATGAATTAATGAAATATAGGGCTTATCGAGGGTAACTTACAAACAAGGATGGGCCAGTGGTAGGGAGATATACTGCAGAATCACAACTGCTTGTAAACAGAATGCAATTTATATAGCATTTTCACTTAGCGGTCGTCACCTGATAACATCCACCTGGCAATCTTCATTTAACTCAAAATGAAGGGCCTTAACCCCTGTTTTGCCTGCATTCCATGGGATTAAATGGAGTTCCTCATAGATAAGTAATGAATCTCCAGGTTGGCCACTCCTGGATTCCTTAGCTCAGGACTCTAAACACATATCTGAACAAATGAAGAATAAGAAAGAGGTTGGTGTATTATTTTTCCCCTTCCCTTTCTCATATAGCACTTTTCCTTCATATATTCCTCCAAGAGCTAGTCGGTCCGACACAGTCACTCCATGTTGTCATGTTGACTCTGAATTCCAAGTGTATTATTTCTTCCCCTTGTCCGTTCAGCCCTAGAAGTAGTAATGGATTCCCACTTTCCTAGTCTGGATGTCTTATTATTTAATTTGTTCCCTGAACACTGCAATACCTAGGTAAATAGTTTCTTCATTAAATATTTTAATTGTAAACAACCAGGAAGAATTTCTTCAATGTAAAGACATTTTCTTATTAAAGTGTTTGGTACCATGAATGACCTCAAGTCACTGGCATCAGAATGGGAATTTCAAAGCCTTACATATTTGAGAAATACATAGACGATCTTGCTAGGTTGTAAACGGAGCATGAACAATCTATTGTTTGGCATCACATTTATTCAAAATATCCAGAGCGAGCCATGAAATATAGAACTGATGAAAAACAAAGATTTGAGTTATTAACTAGATGCTAAAAAAATGCTTCAGCAACAATGGAAGTTATACAGAGTGTACACTGGGCTTGAGAATGTACAGAGGACTAATGACAAGCTTAGGGCCTATGACTCCAAACTCAAGGCACAGATAAAGAACAGGGAAGCTTTTATGACCTAAAATAACTTTTATATCTAGTAGCATCAGGACAAACATATGGAAAAATCAGGCCCCAAATCTAATTGTGATATAAAACATAATGCCTGTTTACTACTTACTATCATAAAATTATACTATGAATGAGGCCTGGTTGGGTAAGAGTGGAACTGTGAGACTTGGGGGCAATTGGTGGGCATGAACAAAGCCACGAAACTTGAACTGTTTCTTTAAGACTTCTTTGCAGAAGAAGCATGACCTCCTCCAATGAGGAAACCCGCCTACTCTTGAAGCAAATCTTTTCAAAATCCTCACCAGGATTTGACTGGGAGTAGATGCTTTGCAATATGATGCTTATTTTTCCTTAGGACCTGCCCTCCCATGCTTTATTCTCTGCAGGCTTATTCCTCCTATTTCAGCCCAAAGGGAAAAATCAAAGTTTTGCACTTGCAAGATATATCACACATCAAATAAATTATAATGTTGTGCTAACATATATGGACAAGTACCTCAGGAACACCTACAGGAAAAGATTCAAAGGGTAACAGGTTAAGGTTGAACTGAGTGAAATGAATCGGTATGGTTCTACTTACCAAGAAATCAGAGGAGTGGATCTAAATCTTTTATGAATCTAAATTTTTTATGTAAGTCTCAATTAATAGAAGTTCTAGAATCTGTAATGCTAACATTTCTCAGGAATACTGGAGGGAAAAATTTTTTTAAAAATACTAATATATATGGCAATGATGCCGTGATTCTATCAAGGCCAGCCTATTAACTTTACGTAGTGGATGGCCTAGAGGACATTCCCTTCACTATTATGACATTTTAAGACATTCACTGACATAGTCTGCTAAGCAAACTACAGACTCTGATGACACTACTGAATTGAGCTCTTTGATGCCTATAGCAACATTGTGCCAAAGACAATGTGGGCACTAGTGTCACTGTAGATCCTTGCCAGTATCCCAGTCAAGCTGGTCACCTTTTAAGGATAAAATTTTACTGTAAATTCAAATCATTTGATTATACATTATCTATTTTTGCTATTTTTGCTTTCTTTCCACAACAAAAAAGTAGTTATGACAAAGACCATATACTCACAGTCCCAATGCCTACACTATTATTTACTATCTGGTATTTTACCCAAAAATAGTTGGGTGGTTTCTGTTATGATTTTAGGGGTAGAATGTTTTGATTTATGTGTGTATATACATCTCTGGAGGTAAAAATGTTGACCAGGAGGTCCCTGTATGAAATAGCTGAACAGTCCATTGTGTTATTAGTTGACCTTTTTAATTAGAAAATCTATAGCTCTCTTGTGTAGAAATCTGTATTGAGTCATCATGTATTATTATGCTCTCTCTAGTTATTTCCTCGGTCTCAGAATGCATAGTTAGAAAAGATATATTCAGAAACTGTCACAATTCTCATATAGACGTGTTGACCCACACAGAGTCATGTGTATTAAGAAAGAATGTGTCAATTCAACTATCACCAGGCACCTAAAAAAGTAGCACACCAAAAGCTATACTGCAATCATGATGAATTTTCAAATATCAGTGTTACATTAAAAACTTGAAATAGGCTGGGAGCAGTGGCTCACACGTGTAATTCCCAGCACTTTGGGAGGCCCAGGCAGGTGGATCAATAAACATGGGAGTGCAAATGTCTCTTCAAGATCCTGATTTCAATCCTTTTTTATATATACACAGAAGTGGGATCACTGAATTACATGATAGTTCTACTTTAACGATGTGAAAAACTGCAATGCTATTTTCTATGGTGATTGTCCAATTTTACACTAAGAAAAAGGCACAGGTTTTCATAGGTCCTTTTACTGAAGACAGTGCATGTAAAATTTAAGTGTTCTCCACCCACCAATTTACCAAGGAACTCTCAGGTCTACCAGTTTTGCCTCAGGCTCAAAGCAAGAGAAGCCTCTACTTTAAGTCTGAGCTTTTGGACATGGTGTTCAGCACCTTTGGCCTTATGAGACAGAAGATCAAATGGTAGTAGAAATATTAATGACTGATAGGAGTGATCTATTGATTCCCTATCCCAATTGGAGATGAGAGCTGCAAAAGTCTGAAAATCATCTCTTAAGAGAGAATGGTGACTAGGAATCAACTGTGAACCCATTAACTGACTATAGCTCACAAAATCATAAAATAGAATATTGTACACCAGCATTCCATCATTACGTACAAATGGTATATCTGAGAATGAGTGAACAGGTCTAGAAGTAAATCACATGGAAGTGTAACTCAATCCCCTTGGTACTTATTTCTGCTGTTTGATCACTTCTACCTCAATCAATAACTAAGACCTTAATTAGCTTGCTATTAATAGTAATGAATGACTGTAGACTTATCAACTTTAAATAACTAATTTCTGTAAGCCTAGACTTTAGAAATCGATTCTCTGATGGCTTGGATCCTCTGATCATAGCCTCAGAAGGCTGCAATAAAGTTGTTGGCCAAACTACATTCTAGTCTGAAGGCTCAACCGGGAAAGAATATGCACCCAAGCTCACCCATTTTGTTGGAAAACCCATTTCTTTGTGACTCTAGAACTGAGGACTCTGGCTTCTTGATGGCTTTCAACTGGAGTATGCTTTTACTTCCCAAATGATGTCTTCAGGTCTTAGATGACACTCTCACCCACAGTTATAGAGGTCCTAGAGGTCACCAACACTTCTTTTCAATATAGGCTTTCTGAACATATGTGTACACGTGTTTCAATTTCTCCACATTGTCACCAGCACTTATCTTTTCATTTTATAATAGTAACAAATGAAAGTAATATTTCATTGTGGTTTTGATTTGCATTTCTCTCATGATTAGTGATGTTGGGCACCATTCTATATATCTGTTGGGCATTTATATGTCTTATTTGAAGAAAAAACAATTCAAATCCATTGCCCATTTATAATCAGGTTATTTATTCATTGATTGCTATTTATTTGTAAAAGTTTCATATTTATTTTGGATGTTAACCCCTTATTAGATAAATGATTTTCGGTCATCCTCTCACCATCTGTAGGTTATCTATTCACTATGTTGATTGTTTTCTTTGCTCTACAGAAGCTTTTTTGTTTTATACAAATCCATTTGCTTATTTTTGATTTCGTTGCTTGTTGTTGTGGGGTCATAATCATGATATCATCACCAAGACCAATGTCAGTAAGATTTTCCTCTGTTTTCTTATAAAACCTCCAGCTTCAGGTTTTACCTTTAAGTCTAATCACATTTGAGATGATTTTTATGTGTGGTGTAAGATAAAGGTTTAGCTTCATTCTTTTGTATGTGAATGTTGAGTTTTTCCAACATTTGTTGCAGATAATATGGTGTTTTGATTACTAGAGTTTTGTAGCAAATTTTGAAATCATATAGTGTGATTCCCCCCATCTGTATTTCTTTTTCCTTAAGATACTTTTGTCCATTTGGGGCATTTTATGTTTCCATATTTAGTTTAGAATTCTTTTAATCCATGAAAATGGGATAAAGAGATATTTCCATTTGTTTTTAAAATTTTTTTATTAATGTTTTGCAGTTTCATTGTAAAAATCTTTAAAATTCTTAATTGTATTGTTTTGCAATTCTTAAGAATATTTACATTTTTAAGTATATTTTTAAGTGTGCTATTCTGTTAGATGCTATTATAAATGGGATTCTTTTCTGGATTTCCTTATTAGATTGTTTTTTATTAATTTATAAATATATAACTAATTTTTCATGTCAATTTTTAACCTTGTATCTTCACTGAATTTGTTTATTAGTTCTAAGAGTTGTTTTGGTGATGTCTTTATGGTTTTCTATGTATGTGCTCATGTCATCTTCAAACACAGACAATTTTACTTCACCTTTTCCAGTTTGGAGTCCTTTCATCTCCCCATTCTCCTCCTGCTCCCTCCTCCTTCTTCTTTCTTCTTCTTCATTTTGGTCTATTTGTTCTGGCTAGGATTTTCAATCCTACGATGAGTAGAAGAACTTACAGTGGCAATCTCATCTTATTCCTGATTTAAGAGGAAAAGCTTTCAGGTTATCACTACTTAGTTCGATGTCACTGTTTAGTTTGATGATGGACTTGTAACATACAGTCTTCATTATGTTGAAGTATATTCTTCCTACGCCTCATTTTTGGGTTGATTTTCTTTGGAATGCTTTTTCTGCATCAATTGAGGTGATCATATGGATTTACTCCTTCATTCTATTAATGGGGTCTATCATGGAACAATTATTGCATTCCTGGGATAAACCCCACTTGATCACGGTGAATGATCCTTTTATTCTGTTATTAAATTTGATTTGCTAGTAACTATTTGAGGATTTTTGTATCTTTATTCAGATATACTGATCTGTAATCTTTCTTTCTTAGATTGTCCTTCCCTGGCTTTGGCTTTAGGTTTTGCTTTATACAATACATTGAAAGTATTCCCTCTCAAGTTTTTATTCAAAGAGTTTGAGAAAGATTGGTAGTAGTTATTTGTTAAATGTTTGGTAGACTCTACCAGTGAAACTATTTGTCCTGGGGCTTTCATTGTTACAGGGCTTTTGTTCATCAGGTATTTTAATATGATGCCCCTTACTGGAAATTGGTTGACTTGTTTCTCTCATGGATATGTTGAGGTTATTATCAGTTTTAGGGAGAAAAAACCGAAAGGCAAAGTCACATGGCAAAGGTACATGCTAACAGCACTAGATTACTATTGACATCAACCTAGATCACCCGGTTTAGGTGAAGTTTGCTGGTTTATTCACAGTAAAGTCTCTTTTTGTTTATTGTTGATGATTTAATTTTAATTATGGTTGACAACTATGCTTATTTTCACAAGCCCAGGTGGACACCTGATCATTTTCATATACACATATACAGTGATCATTTTTATATACACAGAGTATTTCTCTCCTCTGATTGGGGAAAGGGAAAGTGTGGCAAGACAAGAAGCTTTATTATTCCTTTAGCTTGACTGTTTTCTGTAGGTGGATCTCTTCATCATGATTTGGTATTTAAGGATAGAACATTTTCTGTCACTGATGGATGAAAAATATGTTATTCTATATATATGCTTATTAGCACTTTTTGAGTAGCCCAAACAACACTCTTGTATAAAAACCATTTTAGGAGGATATAGAAGCTTCACAGCTGTTCACTCAAATATTAGTTTAATAAAACCAAACACTATTTTTTTAAAGTGGAAAAGACTGTGAAAATTTTGGAATAGCCAGACTTCTAGTTAGTCAACAAGTTGTCTTACATTATTATTATTTTTTAAATGATGCAACTTCACAATTCAAGCTTTAAGTAAATCTGCTTATAGAAAGTCTTTCATTTTTTGGAAATATATCTTACTCTTCAGAAATCTTTATTACATTGAACTTTTTTCATTCCCTCAAGAAATGTGATTCTTTTACCTCTTCAAACTCCATTCACCAATATCTAACCAGAGCTGTTTTTCTAGCCTCTTTACTCTTCTTTTTAAACATTAACAAATCTTAATTTTCCCATTATAAATAATGTATATATGCTGGTTAAAGTCAATGAGAAAGAAATGGATTTGATTCCAAATATAGCATAGAAAACAGGGTAATCATCCACTTCAGAATACAGGTAGTTTTTTTTTTCTTCTCTTGATAATGTGAAAGAAATAATGTCAGGAACAGATGAAGACAAACAAAAACTAGTAACAAACTTAAAACCCAACAAAATATATAATTCTTTCTTCTTGGTACTTTAGAGGAAGAAACAAATATTCCTTTTTTTTTCTTCCAAAAAACAGTAAGAAGGGGAGAGAGAATATATTTGACTCATAAATGACAATAAGGGCGTCAATACTGATAAGCTACATCAAGAGACTTGGGCTTGCTAATCTGTGAAGGAAGTTTAATGGGGCAAGAAAAACAAGAAAGGGACTTCAGGAAAAATGAAGTTCTTAAAAGGACAGAAAGTTCTTATGAGGTGGTTGTGAGAAAAAGAGAGAGAAGGAAGAAAGAAGAGGGCACTCACCTTGTTCACTGTTTTTTCAACCCATGGAACTTCCATGGGTTGACAACCCGAGACTTTGGTAGTACGATCCTTACTCTTATAAAGCTGTAAGTTTAAGGAAAAAAACTAATGATCATAGGGTCATCAAACCTACTCATCCAACACGTATGGCTTAGTTTCACTACCACAGACCTTGAAAAGAGATTAGTTTAATCTCTTTTCAAGATCATATGTGCACATTTAGATCAGGGCTCAGGAAAATAATAGATGTAGTAAAGAAAACAGTCCTTTTCCCCAATGGCAGGCAACGGGGGCTTGTCTAGGGTGAGTTATATGGACCAAGAGAGTATCTACTTGACGATCCAAATGAAAATAGAGAGATTAAGGGAAAACCACTGTCTCCAGAAAAATTACAAATGTTAAAGGATTAAGAGATAAGGGACCATTATCTGCATTAAGAATGTTCCTTGAATCTTATGAATGTGGTTAGGATTAGAGTTCCCTGATTACTTCCAAAGCCAACATATGACATTCTTCATGTTTGGTTAATTAGACAAACTGTTGTAAAGTACTTGTATTTTTCAGGTTGCTAGACTAAATAATCAGTATATCAAGATCAACACATGTTTTCTATTATTCATCACTCTCATTTAAGCCAAAACAGTATGGCATTAATATTATTTCAGATGAAGTTACACTTTATTCACTCAACACAAAACATCTTATCCTTTCTATGAATCACAAATTAGTTCATTCAATTATTATTCGGTGAAACTATATTAAAATGTCTTATGGTTACAGTAGAACATACATTCACAGAGCTTATAGTTCAGTGAAGGCAAACACACTAAAGACATTTTTTAAAATGTGTGTTTTGGGGGAATGTGGGCTACGGAATAAAACAAAGGGAGAAGGGGGATATAGGAAACATTTGAGAAGATGAATGTCATAATTTTAGCATCATGTATTTTGCTAAAAAAAAGATCCCTCAATGACTTAACCTATTTGTCTTAGTTAAAAATGAGATTATCTTTCATCTTCGCTCTCAGAATACTTCTGAGGTACTTTTTATTCTATTGTAAGATATTTTCTCTGAATATTACTCATAAAATAAATATTTTAAATGTATATAAAGAACACACTGGGTCAATTAGTATGGAGTTAAGTCTTTTAAAAATATTTTCTGTGCATTTATCTTATTTGAAAAAAATACTTTGAGGACCAAAGTGGAAATCTGTTTACATGGGTAAAGATTAATTGCAAGTACATGATAGAGAATTACTTTGGCCATTATTCCCAAAGCAGCTTTAATTTTATGGCTTTACTAACTTTCATTTTCAGTTATTTAATAGACTTATGTATTCCTTTAAGCATTATATATTATTTCTTTAGATGTTCACTTTTTCCATTATACTTTAAATACAATATTTACCTTAACAAATAATAACTTATTTATGCAGTTGTAATTCTCAAGTTTAAACATTAAATCAAATGAAATCAATTACTTCTATGTGTAATAACATTTTAAATGGCTCCCATCACTCCCTTTTGTGAATCATCAGGATATATTGGTCTCCACTGAATTTTTTATATTGATGTTCTGTAGAAAAGTAAAGATAAATATGGACATTTTCTAATTTGAAATGTATTTCTAATTGAGCAACTTCAAAGTATCTATAAAACTAATCTGCTATTAGATATTAGTACAAATATTTTTTCCATTAAAATTTAGATAAACAGAATAGTTTGCATAATAACATGAAATTTGTAAGTCAGCTTTGATGTAACATAATTTATACAAGAATTAAGTGAAATAAATAAACATTTGGAAACCCATATTTTCTTCAAATCTGTAAATAAGATAACTAAACTTCAGTAATAGATGCCTATATGTAGTCTAGTAGAAACACCAAAGGAGAAGTCCCTATGCCTTGGGGATTCAGTATAATCTTCAAGAAAATGATGACCCTGAATTAAGGCTTGAAAGATATGCAAGTACAGAAGGAACGGTCAAATGGAGTATATCAGTTCCAGGAGTGTCCATAAGCAGGGACAGAGGAGCACTACTACAACAAACTTTTGAGGAAGGACCTGGAATTAATTTGACATGGAAAGCAGTGCAGCAAGTGACAAGTTCTGCAAAATAAGCAGGATTTAGATCATGAAGTCTTTCTTTGCTTCCATAGTTACCCTGTTTATGAACTGGAGCCATTCAAAGATTTAATGTCTCTCAAACTTCATTTTAAAATTACGCTAAATATCTCTGAATTCAGTGACAGTGAGTAGCATGTGAATCCCGTAGCTGTTACAGTTTTTGCTACACTCTGCAGGCCATATAGCCTGGAAGCCATAGGTATAACACATGCCAAGAAAATAGAGTGTAAAATTGTGTTGTTGCTTTTGATATATTTTGAACCAAGTGTTGAGTCTTGGATTTTACTTTTTTACAGTCATATCTTGTTATTCCATTTTAATGGTTCTCCATTGTAATCTCAAACATTGGCACAAATGACACATATTTTATTTTACTTACTTTAGATCTCAAGTTTTAAAATCTGAAAATCAGGGATTGTCTTTTACTTACAGTACACTAAGCAATTACTCAAGTAAACGAACATATAGCAATTGCTTAATATTTTTGAATGAATGAAAACTTTTGCTGGAAACATTAAAATAGCATATCATTGTCTATATAGAAACATGAATTAATTTTATTTCATTTAATATTGATTGTATTAGATGAAATTTTAGAATTAGTGTCTCAGTTTTTGAAAAAGTCAGTATATTAGAGACTGACTGGAGCATTAGTACAATAATGCTATTTGTGTTATTTTCTCAGTTTACCCCACATGAAGCACTATTTTGCTTATGGTAAGTGCCAGGATTACCTTTGCTTACTTAAGAAATCAGTACTTTTTTTCCTCACATGAGAACCATTTAGCATTTGAATTTTCATATACATAAGAAAATCTACAGTCAAATGTGTGTTTCAATTATGAAAACTGCAATGTAAATTTGTGCATGCTAATTTGTGTTCTATTTGTTCTTTCTTATCCTTAATCTTCTGTTATTCTAAATTTCTATTTTACTATTCGATATACTATTTAATTCATTTCAACAAACTTATTCTTTTTTCCAGCTTTGCTAATTCAATTTTTCATGTAAACAAAAAAGCAATCAAATAAGCATTGCAAAACTGTGTCAATTTTGTTCCCCTGTGATAAATGTAGATATGAATTTCCCATACTTTCCCACTATAATTATATCTGAAAACGGATTTTTTAAAATTAATGAACATTTTCCATTTGATAGAAAATTATTACAATATGCAACAGCACTGAGTGACTGTTCTCAAGATGAATTTCAAAAGTATATTTTGCAATTGGTAATTTTTCTTGTCAATTCAGCATAGATTTGGCAAAGTTTTATTATTATTTTTTTAAGTTCTGAGGTACATGTGCAGGTTGTGCAGGTTTGTTACATAGGTAAACATGTGCCATGTTGGTTTACTGAACCTGTCAACTCATCACCTAGACATTAAGCCCAATATGCATTAGCTATGTTTCCTGATGTGCTTCCTCCTTGCACCCTGCACCCAGTGCGTGTTGTTCCCCTCTCTGTGTCTATATGTGTTCCCATTGGTTCAGCTAGCAATTATAAGTGGGAACATGCAATGTTTGGTTTTTCTGTTCCTGTGTTAGTTTGCTCAGGATAATGGCTTTCAGCTCCATCCATGTCTCTGCAAAGAACATGATCTCATTCCTTTTTATGGCTGCATAGTATTCCATGGTATATGTCCACCACATTTTCTTTATCCAGTCTGTCATTGATAGGCATTTGGGTTGATTCCATGTCTTTACTATTGTGAATAGTGCTGAAATGAACATAAACATGAATGCATTTTTATAATGTAATTATCTATATTCCTTTGGGTATATACCCAGTAATAGGATTGCTGGGTCAAAAGATATTTCCACTTCTAAATCTTTGAGGAATTGCCACACTGACTTCCTCCATGGTTGAACTAATTTATATTCTCACCAACAAGGTATAAGTGTTTCTATTTCTCCACAACTTTGCCAGCATCTGTTGTTTTTTGACTTTTAATAATTGCCATTCTGACTGTCATGAGATGGTATCTCACTGTGGTTTTGATTTTCACTTCTCTAATGTTCAGTGAGGCTGAGCTTTTCTCATATGTTTGCTGGCTGCATAAAGAAACTATCATCAGAGTGGACAGACAACCTACAGAGTGGGAGAAAATTTTTGCAATCTATACATCTGACAAGGTTTGATATCCATAATCTACAAGGAACTTCAGCAAATTTATGAGAGAAAAACAACTCCATTAAAAAGAGAGCAAAAGAAATGAACAGACACCTTTCAAAAGAAGACATTTACATCTGTCAGTTTTAAATTGATCGTGGTCAGAGTGAGCTACATAAGAATGACAAGATAGATATTTTCATTCTGTTTTGTGATTTTAGAAACCTATGATAGAACTATAAATAATAATAAAAGGCACAATATTATAAAAGAGTTTATCATACATATATATCTATAATGTGATAATTATAGAATGTTTCAATGTGTGTAAACTTATCTAATTTAAACATCTGAAAAGCTTAAAGTCACTTTTTCTATATCATCCATAAGTACCTCAAGTATTCTTCTGTCAGATACCAATTAAAGATTTCTACTGGTAAATTAAATAGAAAGAAATTGTACAGTGCCCTATTGATCCTACAGAAGCATCCTAGAATCTGTGGTAGATGATTTGGTGGAAAACAATTAAGAAGAAACAAACAAATTCATGTGAAAAATACAATTAGAAAAAAGGTTAAATAACATTTAAAAATGTATAATAGTCTATATCACACCTTAGATTTTTTTTATATATTTCTTATTTATATTAATATTTAGGTTGATGAATAATAAACTATAATAGTTTAATAATTCAACTCTCTTATTGCTTTGTGTAAACTCAAAATTCATGTGTCTAACCTAAACCAATGTATCACTGTGTTTTAGAAGATTTTGACTTCCCAGATGAATAGTATGTTGTAAAGGAGGAGGAAAATAGTAAATGCTACATAAAAGGGTAAATATATTTAAATTTTATCTGTGTTCAATTTGTTTATTCTGAAATTCACTTGTCACAAAAGACCTGGAATTATAGCATATGATGGTTTAAATGCTAAATTTCTTTGAAATATATTAAAATAGTTCACATTTGTACTCAAATGTTGATGTTTGTAATGGTACCAATTTTAACATAGTTTATTAACAAGAAGCTCATATTGTTACGCAATAACTTTCATCCCCTCATTTCCTATTATTTGAAGAAAAATAAAAAGTCTTAACAAAATGAATTAATAATGTTAAATTATTTCCTTGAAAGATGTGCTAGAAGAATAGCTTTTATACCCAAAATCTGGAACTCTAAGTAAAAATTAATTGCAAGCAATATATATTTTCTTAGTTAGAAAAATATAAATAATCATGTTTTTGTTACTCTTGCATATGTACAACTTATTTTTCAGTTTGTTTTTGTATCAAAATATATTACTTTTATATTTTATTATAGTCAATAAAGGTTGATAACATCATTGATGAAAGCCATAAGAGCTATGATGCTATTATTGGTGTGCAGAGAAAACAACTTGATTGAAATTATGAATCCACTGTTTGTCATATTTCATAGGTATCGAGGGAAACGCTGCTGGAAAGTTAATCTGAAAACAATATGGGAACCTATCAACAAACTGTTACAGTACAAATCACAAATGGAAAAAGTTTATTTAGAATGTATCATATTGCAATAAGTCAAACGTATATTTTTATTCGAAAACATTTATTTCCAAGCTGTATTGTAACAGTTTATCAATCAGAAATGGAAAACGTTTATTTAGAATGTATCATATTGCAATAAATCAAACATTTATTTTTATTCGAAAACATTTACTTCCAAGACTCACAACAAAGTTCTAGAAGTTAGACTTTTTATAAGTTACTTCTAGTAATTTCATTCTGCTCAAAAATATAATCTCCCAGCAATCACTCACACACACAAACACATATACAATCTATGTAGGTATATACTGATATACATTATTATGTGCCGCTGCATTCCAGCCCCTGGGCACCAGAGCAAGACTTCATCTCAAAAAAAAAAAAAGTAAAATTATTAAAATGAAACTCAAACTCTGGGTTCCTGGTATACATAGGGGAAATAGCTAGGTAAAAACAGTATAACCCAGAATAGATGATGCTGAAACTTGAAGAGTTAGTTATACTTTTAAATAATATAAAGGTAAAGGCTAAAATAGTCATGGGAAATAGGATCTGTCTTTACCTGTAAGCTATCTATTTAAGCTTTGTTGGTGAATCATTACATGAACGAGAATTTCAGCTTCCTAGTACTAACTTTATAAATTGAAATTTAAAAAAATATATTCACAAACCATAATTATTCACTAAAACACAGAACAAGAAAACAAATACAAACACAGAGAGGTACTAAGCTGAACATCCCTGTACCTAAGGATGTCTCTGTTCCCACATGTTTTTCTTAAGGAGAGAATATTTTCCCAGTGAGGGTAATTTTACAGGCTAAGACACGTATTTTTTGCACTGCCTGAGTCCCATAGATAATCTACAGATAACTAATCTGGTGTTGATCAAAAGCAGCCCAAACAATGTCACATTAGCTAATATATAAAATTATAAAGTTTATAGTTTTATATTGAAAATTACTGTAGTGTGACATTAATATGTACTGGTCTATTTTGATTCTTGGCTCTTACTATTCTATTTTCTCCAGTATCATAGTATACTCTTTTTACAATATTTCTAGTTGTAAATTTTTCAATTTCTATAACTTTTAGAGTATTATTTTCTGCAGCATCTATGAGATAGTTTATATATATTTTAAATTTCTTATGAGGAAAATCAGGCTGTCATAATTTTATTTATAGGTTTCTTTTGGAATATTTACATTAAAACTAATTATTGTTAGTCTCTGATTCACAGAGAACACAACTTACAAAAAACTTCAAGTTGTTTCACTGATTTGAGAACATGAACTTATGCCTCATAGCTTGATTTCATACGTGCCTGAGGCTATATCTTTTCAGTCATAGAAGATTTTGTCATTCTATGAACATATAAGTGTGTATGTATGTATTTATTATGCCTGGTAGTATGAGCACCCATATGTGGTACACCCATTTGCATAATGGGCTATGCACCCAAGTATGCAAGTTTTTAACTATTTAATATATACATTTAAAAAGCTATTAGTGATAGCAATATTGGTCATTTATCTTAGTATTTCCCCTATATTTCCTATAGTTTTCCCATCCATAATGGTGTGGTTTTTATTTACAACTCACAATTATTCTCCTCAGACCCTTTTCCTCATTTCTCTTGCTCAAATGCTGATGATAATTATTTATATTTTTGTAGTGACTTGAAGACAAAGCTCTATTAATTATTTGAATTGAACTGAATATGTATGCCAAAACAAAGATAGCAATTTAATTATTCACCAGTATGAATCTGCCATTTTGATGTGATCAAATTAATTTTTATTGATTTAGAACGCTGTACACTTGTAATAGAAAGCAACCTCAGAAATGGATCAATATTATTATAATCTGTCACAATACAATGCACTTCTCTTTCCTTCTGGATTTTATATTTCTCATTAAATTTGTCATTAATGTTTATGCTTATATGGTGCTTTAATAGAAGTAAAAATGAGATTATAAAATTCACTACTTTTTAAACATGTACAGTATTTTGGGGATTTTGAAAACTCTTATGTATTTATACCATAAGTATGTTAAATATTAGGTAGTAAAAATAAAAATAGTAAAAATTGTACATAAGTCACAACTCCTATTAATAAGTGTTCTGGAAAGATAGACAAACCAAGGACAACAGCATCTCAGTGCTTTTAATGACTACACAGTGCAATGAAATCATAGGGGTAAAATTTAACTCAATTCAGACTCTGGGCATGAGGGCAGAGGATGTCATTCAAAGCTTCTTGGAGGAGACTATTCATGAACAATGTTTAAAGAAAACACTAAGTATTGCATAGGTAAAGGGCAGGGAAGACAAAGGTTTCTCAACAAGAAGAGTATGTTTAAAGGCTTCCAAGCTGTATGAAATAAGCAGGAAACCCAATTTATTTCACTATGACTTTTAAAAGTGGGTTTTATGGTAGAAAGACAGATGATGGACCCTGAACACTAAAATAAAGACTTATGTTCTACCACCTTCCAGCAATGCAGCTATGGGCTTCTTAGTTACTGGATAGTGAGAGGTGGAAAAGAAGTACAAATGTTGAAATACTGGCTATGTTGTTTAAAGCCTATGTAAGTGTGATCAAGCTAACTTCTCTCCACGTGAGCTTCAATTGTTTCATCTGTAATGCAAAACTAATATGTGTATTTCACTGCTATTCATTAATCCATTCATTTATCAAACACGTCTTAAAAGCTACTATGTATCTGGATTTATTGACCATTTGGATCCACGGCAGTAAACAAATTCCTGTTCTTAGTAACATATTTTTGGGTTTAAAAAAGGTGAGGAAAAAAAAAGTCCAAGTTGTGAATAATGCTAAGCAATAGAAAAAAAAAAAAAAACTGGATAAAAGAGAGAAGATACCGTTGTATAATAAAGTCACATTTTCAGAGTAACCAGAGGAAAGTAGTAAGGAGGAAATGTATATATCTAGGGAAAGTGTGTTACAAGAAGGAAAAAAAAAGTAAGACATGGGAATTCTTGGTAGTTTCAAAATAACAGGGAAGTGAGTGTAGCTAGAATAGAAGAACAAAAGAGAATGCAATAGAAGATTAAGTCAGAAAAACATTAGGAAACTTTATACTGTAATGTCCTGTAGGCCTAGGTAAGAAGTTTGGACTTTATTCAATGTAAGACGGAAAGCTATTAACAGATTGCTTTAGAAGGATCACTAATGTTATGTATGGAATAGATTACTTAGGCAAAGATAGAATGAATAACATCAATCCGAAGCCTGTTGTAAAAGACCACTGTAAATAATGACGGTGATTTGAAATCAGATAAAGAAAAGGATTTTTTTAAAATGTTTGCTTTGGGGCATTTTCCAAAGGTACTGCTGAGAGAGTGTGGTTATTCTAAATGTGGAATATGACCAAAAGAGAAGAAGAGACAAACCCTAAATTATTCAAAGGTTTTAGAATGTAGCAACTTGGTTAGTAAATCTGATACATAGAGATGGAGAAAAAAATAGGAGAAGCAGATATATAAACAAGAGCTAAGGCGAGGTGCGGTGGCTCATACCTGTAATCCTACCACTTGGGAGGCCGAGGTGGTTGGATTACCTGAGATCAGCAGTTTGAGACCAGCCTGGCCAATATGGTGAAATCATTTCTCTATTGAAAATACAAAATATTAGCCAGGTGTGGTGGATGCTTGTAATCCCAGCTACTTGGGAGGCTGAGGCAAGAGAATCGCTGAAACCCAGGAGGTGGAGGTTGCAGTGAGCCAAGATTGCACCATTGCACTCCAGCCTGGGCAACAAAAGTTGAAATTCAGTCTCAAAAAGATGTAAAAACTGAATAAAGAGTTCAGTATCAGTAGACAACCAAATGGAGATATCAGTTAGGCTATTGGGTAAACATTCTTGAGTTCTGGGGCAAGATAAGATGTTGAATAATAAATTCAAGTTTCATAATATTTACTGACAGTATTTAAGCTGTCAGTTTTAATTGTTATTGGGTCAGATCACCTAATGACTACCTGTAGCAAAAGCAAAATGTCCAAGAATGAAGTCCACCGAAAATTTGGCAAATGAAGCTTAGAAGTCTTTGCCCATGAGAAATGGGGAAACCAAGTGATAGTGTTGTCTCAAATGCCAAGTAGAGAAAATGTGATGCAATAAACCGCATTAAATGCTTCTGATGTATCCATTAATTCAAGGAAAGAAACGTGACCATGAAACCTGTCAACACAGACATTATAAATTACACAAAATAAAATAAGATTAATATAGAATGCTTAGTATTTTAATACAATTTACCTGGACCAGACAATAACTCATTTTGAGCAGTTTATTAATGCCCTTTTCTTCCTTATTGACATTCCATTTGCCCTAACTAATAAATTTTCTGTTATATTTTGAAGTGCATTTCTTTGGGGAAAGAAAAAAGAATAAATGAAAATGAGAAGTTTGGTTTTTTTCTATCAGTCATCAACAGTGGCTATTTGTTTCAAGAGACAGAATCATTCCTATCTTGATAGTATTGCTCTGAAAGTCACTGTACTGAAATTAGTTTTACAGATACAGATACCCATTTGAGAGAAAAGACCAGGTAGATTATGTTGCTACAAAATTTCTGTTTAGGAAGATAGAGCTCTTAGAAAAGTCAGGCTTAGGAATCAGCTTTTCCTTTTCAAAATATTTGTTACTCTATTCAGGCAATTTTGAATTTAATTATGGGGTCCTGTATTAGTCCAATTTCACACTGCTGATAAAGACATACCTGAGACTGAGCAATTTACCAAAGAAAGAAGTTTAATGGACTTAGAGTTCCACATGGCTGGGGAGGCCTCACAACCATGGTGGAAGGCAAGGAGGAGCCAGTCATATCTTACGTGGATGGCAGCAGGCAAAGAGACAGAGCTCGTGCAGGGGAACTCTTCTTTATAAAACCATCATGAAACCTACCATGAAACTTATTCACCTTCGGGAGAACAGCATGAGAAAGACCCAGCCCCTTGATTTCATTATCTCCTATCAGTTCCCTCCTACAACACATGGGAATTAAAGATGAGATTGGAGTGGGGACACAGTCAAACCATATCATATCCCTTATTATTAAATTATCTCACAACATTCTTCAACTTTCTCAAAAAAAGTTTGCTATTGGTCTTCCTTTCAGTTTATATATATATATAAAAACATAAACATATATATAAACATACATATATAAACATCTATATATATATATATATTTTTTTTTGAGACAGAGTCTCACTCTGTCACCAGGTGTCTATATATATATATATATATATATATATTTTTTTTTTTTTTTTTTTGAGACAGAGTCTCACTCTGTCACCAGGTGCCAGGCTGGAGTGCAGTGGAATGACCTTGGCTCACTGCAACCTCCGCCTCCCAGGTTCAAGCAATTCTCCCTCAGCCTCCCGAGTAGCTGGGACTACAGGTGCATGCCACCACGCCCAGCTAATTTTTTTGTATTTTTGGTAGAGATGGGGTTTCACCATGTTGGCCAGGATGGTCTCGATCTCTTGACCTCGTGATCCACCCGCCTCGGCCTCCCAAATCATTTTATATTTTTATTTTATTGCTTCAAGTTCATATGCTCTTCACTATTTTTACCTTCTAATATCCACCTTGCAGGCTGGAAATTTGTATTTACCTGTATTTTCCACTTTTTGTTTTATTAACGTATTCATAGAGTTTTACTTAATTTACACAAATGTAACTTATTTGTTCTCCAGGTAGCTTTTATTGAAGAACCTTCTCCTTCCCATGAACTCCAGGAATGCCATTTAAGGGGGCTTGCTTGGCAGTCTTTGAAGAGGGAGAGAGGGGCTTGAAGATGCTATTTGAATGGTAGTATTTGTTGTTAAATTTGTGACATTAGAAACTCATAGATCCTTAAAACAAACTTTATACTATACTTTTAAAATATTTTGAATCTAACTCTATTTAGCATTTGTCTTTTTATTTTCAAGTAGTATTTTCACATAAGTTCTTATATTTATACAATAATTTATCTTCCATGAAGAATTCTATGTACTGAAACAAAACATTTAAAAATATCAGGGAATCATGGCCAAGTACATGAAATTCTGGCACTCTATTAATTTACAAGGAAATGAATAGAAACTCACACTATAAAGAAGAAATATAAACAAGCAAAGAATCAGAAAAGTAAAGTATACTTGAAAGTACAACACTGAAAGCAATTCTATACTTTAAAATAATACTTTCAAAAATACTTCCAAGTAAAAGAGAAAAAAAAAAGGAAATGAAGAGAACCCATCAGCAAATACCAATTGTAATAATATATTACATGGCTACTCTGCTTGACTGTACAGGAGTTTTTCCATATCTCTTTTAACTAGCTCAGACAATACCCAAAGCTTCCATCACCCACCACAGGTTTCTTTCCTTGTCGCTAACTTGAAGAAAGGGCAAGGTGATGGATTAATAGTAGGGTATTTCTATCTTAATTTCATCACAGAAGAAAATACCTCATGAAGTTTAAGCATTGTTCTTTGTATTTTAATAGACTGCAACTGTTTCTTTGTTTTTAATACTTAATTTTTTTTGAGTTGGTGAATAAAATGAATGTTTCCTTAGTATTACTTAATAAAAATTCAGTGTCATATTTGCAATTTAAATACTATAAAATATTTGAAAGCTGTTCAAAAACAAATATCTAGGATATATTATTTTAGCTTTAGTGGAGTAGAATCTTGTTATTTTACAGATGCCTGTGATACAGTTTGAGCTATATTAAAAATCAAATTCCATGCTCACAAACTATGAGCTTTCACATGTAGTAAAATCAAGTTTTATAAAGCATTTTCTCACTACTTGTTATAGACTCAAAGCAGTGAATTCTGAAGATTTTATGATACCTTAATATTTACCATTGCAAAAATACACAAACAATTCTCTGTAGAATAGGTTGCATTTACTTGGTGACTAATATAAGCATTGCTGGAAAACAAATTTGAGGACAGCAAAAATATATTCAATTTTATGTGGTTTCTAAGGGCATAAACTCCAGAAAATAGAATACTAACAAAAAGTATTAATATACAATAAAAATAATAAAATCTATGCTTCTTGGATACTTATGTGCAGTAACACATTGTATGAGAAAAAGAATTTTTTTTTCTTCCTGAAGAACTAAGACAAGAAAAATGAGCTGAAATGGATTTGATCTTTCTACTGTTTATATTAATTTTCTGTTTAAATAATAGGATAGAAGCATTTCACAGTAAGAAAAGCTAATAATGATTTCTGCAGGGGGAAAAAAGAGAGCAAACACTGAAGCTAAAATGAATGTACAACTTTGTTAAAAATCAATATATTTATGTGGCTATACAATTCATCGTTTTTGTTTAAAGAATGTCAGAATACTTTTGGTGCAGTCCATAATAAGTATTCCAACAGTATTTATCAGATGATAAAAAGTAGAGGGGAAAGTATATAGAAATGTTATATTTTGATGATGACAGCTAAGAAAAATCATCAGGGAGTCTGTCAAATTGAAGCTATTGAAAATGATAAGAAAGTACAAAATAAAGTCTTGTGCGATTTTCATACATTTCATATTATCACCCATGCATATATAATGAAAATCTCCACAATTCAAAATAACATTCCAAGTGCTGTGGGATCCTATGTAACATCAATGTACTTAAAGTTTTGTGAAATCTTATGAAAACATAGTATATGAATGATAAAATTAGTTGCTTATAAATTTTGTGTGAGTGCCTAGGGATAAAATATAGGAGACTTAAACAGACAAACAGTCAAAACACACTTGCTTTAGTGGGAAAAACATGCTAGAAAATGATATGTTAGCTTGGTTTTCCCCTTTAATTGGAGAAGTATGTATTGCTGTTGCACACTATGTTAAACAATTTTAAATTACACATATGATATTATAATACATAACATTATTTATTTTAAAATTAAGCAAAACAAAACATTAAACAAACATACAAAAATATATTAAAATGTAGGTGGTTAATTTATACTAATGGAAAGTGATTCACAAACATAATCAGAATTCATATTAAACTGTAGGTAGGAGATTATATACAAACACACATATATACACTTATGGTTATGTGTCACTTAATGATGGGGGTATGTTCAAAGAAATATGTATCAGGTACTTTCATGTATGTGTGAACAATATAGAGTGAACTTATATAAACCTATTATGTACAATCTACTGCACACCTAGGCTATATGATATAACCTACTGCTCCTAGGGTGTGAACCTGTACAGTATGTTACTGTACTCAATACTGATGGCAATTGTAACATACAGGTAAGTATTTGTGTATCTAAACATAAAAATGATAAATATATGTATTATAGTTTTATGTGACCACAAAAACATTGTTATGTAACACATAGCTGGGCATATACATAAAAATGGCCCATAATTTAAGATGGTTTGAGTTAAAATTTTTCAATTTTTTGACAGTGCAAAAGCAATGCACACTTAGCATAAACCATACTTTGAATAGCATATGATTCTTGTTTTTCATTTTTAGTATAATATTCAATATATTACATGAGATGTTGAATATTTTAGTATAAAATAGGCCTTATATTAGATGATTTTGCCCAACCGTAGGCTGCTGTAATTGTTCTGAGCCCCTTTAAGATAAGCTAGCCTAAGCTGTGATATTTGATAGATGTATTAAATGAATTTTCAACTTATGATATTTTAAATTTATGATGGGTTTACTGGAACATAATCCTACTGTATGTCAAGGAGTATCTGTACAAACTGTATACATTTGATAGGGTCAAAACATATTACTTTAACATAACTGAATATATTTCTATTCCTCAAAAAATACTTTCTTATATGCATTCCTTAATTTCACTTTGACTACATTTCTATGGGGTAGACCCCTTTTAAGATGTTTTAAATTATCTTATTTAGAGATCAAGAAAAATAATGTATAGAAAGATTAAATGTTTTATAGCACATTTTAATGAAAATATCAATTTCAGAACTCAAACACTTTTGTGAAAAAAGCACTGATCTTTATATGAGAAAGAACACCCTCAAAAGCATAGGCCAGTACTAATCAATATTGTACTCAAAAAGTGTTATATGCTTAAGCCCAGCAAAATCTCCAACTGTTCTCTAAGTTAACCTAACTGATGTTTGTAGCAGTGATGGCTAGACTACAGCTGCAGTAAGGGCTGCATGCTGTGCTGCCTGCCTGGATCAGGAATAAGTGGGAGCCCTACCCCCAGGCCCTACTGAATTAAAGGGGCTAGAATCTGCACTCCAGGGCACAACTGCAGCAGTCTGGAGTCTGGACCAGGATGAGGGAATCTATGCAGTCTTGGGGGCCCAGGAAGACTCCTTGTCCCTGAAGGCTGACAAGCGCCTACTCTAGCTCCCTGGCCTCTCCCTGTTCCAGTTGCCTGCTCTGATTTTGGAGCAAAGTTGTGGCTCAGCCTGGATGCTGTCACAACTCGGCCAGGTGTGCTCATGCTCAGGGAAGTGCTAACATGCCAGTCCTCTTCTGACTCAGCCCGTTCTGGATTTTGGGCACAGATGAGCATCAGAGGGAGGCTGAGGGGGGACTTAGGGAGGCTCAGCACAGGTCTGCAGGTGCCCCCTGGAACAAACGGCTTGGGCAACATGGATGACCTACTGACAGCAGCACAAGCAGACAGGCTCCTAGGCAGAAAGGGGCGGGTCTTGGTGAAGCCCCATCTTCAAGCCAGGGGGCCAAGTTTTTAGTTCCGGGTGGAGCCTGAGGCCTGGAGTGAGAACTTATGGTGCTTTTTCTAGACCCACCCATGGCCACCCATGGATCAATCAGCATGTACTTCCTCCTTTCTGAGCCAATAAAAACCTCAGACTCAGCTGGACTCACACAGACCTGGGGACTACCTACCTGTGGAAAGAAGTTACCCACTCTGGGTCTCCCTGAGAGCTGAACACCAGTACAGATGACCTGCCTGCAGAAAGGAGCTACCCACTTTGGGTCTCTTGAGAACTGTTCTGCCACTCATTGAAGCTCTTCTCTGCTTTGCTCACTCTCCAGGTGTCCACATACCTCATTCCTCCCAGACATGGGACAAGAACTCAGGACCTGCCAAATGGCAACACTGAAAGATCTGAAACACGAACAGGTCTGAAACACGAACAGGTCTGAAACACACTTTTTAATCACCATGTTGCTAGCAATGAGGAGTGGAGGGCTGTGGCCCTTCGAGAAGCCCAGATCTAGGGGGTCCCCAGGCTGGGGCTGTGATACCCTCTTTGGGGCTCTGTGGTTCATGGTGTCTTCCAGCTTCTGGGAGCCACTGCATTCACCTCATCCAGATGCAAGTGCCCTCATTGGAAGCTGTGTGCAATACATCTGGTCCAGCTGCAACCTTATAAAGAGCCAGCACTTGTGCTGGCATCTAGAGATGCCCACTCCACTGCAGCAGCTGATGTGCTTGGCTGTGCTCAGTGGCTGGACCCCACACTCATTCACCCACACACCCCTCACCACTCCACACCTGGCTTGCCCTTGGTAGTTGTGGGATCTGGGATGGTAGCAATAGCTGAGTGGAGCCTGCCAGGCACAGTGGGTGGAAGGAACCCAACAGGTGTGAGCAATACTCAAGACAGAAGGTGCATACACACACAAATGTGCATAAGCTCACTACTGTCACTACCACAAAATCCTAATGTTAAAAAGCAAATAAAGCAGAATTCAAGCTATATAAATAAAAAGAAAACAAAGACAAAAAAATTATGTAGAGCTTAAGTGAATTATTGTGGCTGAACCTCAGAGTGCTTGCTGGGTAGGGTAAGAGATAATTCCAAAAAGTTAAGGCTGAGGGCACTATCAAACAACTTTTCATTTGCAAAGAATGTTGAAAATTTATGTTGAAATCTATGAAAATGCTGTTAGACAGAAGGAATAAGATCTTGAAATCTATGAGTATTACAAATTAAGGGAAGCTAAAGTAACAAGTAATCCTGATAGAGCATTTACCTTATGTCCCGCATGATTTTGCACGTTAATACAATTGTTACTCATAAGCACTGTATAATATTAGTATTATTACTATCCTAATTTTATAAATTATAAAGTTGATAAATGGAAGATAAATTGTCCAATGTCATACAAGTATAAAGTGGCAAAGTGGAGACCTGAACTCAAATAGTGGGGTTATCTCCATTCTCTGCACCTCTACGCCACCCTTGCCCTTTAGAGTTAATTCAGCAGCTCTTCTAGCAGCACACACCACAAGCAATAAGGACCTCGTCTAAACAGATGGGCGGGTGAAATCTATGAGGATTAGTGCCTGATTTAGTGACTGATGCAGAGAGACACGTTTCTAGTGATTTTGAACTTTAGGGGCTAGGTGACTTGTTGGATGACTGTGCTGTTTAGTGAGACTGAAAGCAAAGCTCAAAGAAACAGACTGGAAAAATACACTTAATTCAGTTGTTAAAATGTGGACGTAAAGGCACATGTGAATAATCCAAACAGATGTTTCCAAAAGGCAATCAAATGCAGGGTTCGAAGATTTACAGACAGGTCCAGATTTTTTTCTTAAAGCAGATAATTGGGACTCAATAGTATACAATTAGAAGTTGAATCAATGGTTAGAATGAAGTTACTTCTCAAGTGAGAAATGTAAAGGCATCAATATTAAATGATGAAATATCATTGAAGTCAAAAGGACAGGAGGAAACCAGAAGGGATTGATGTCACTGAGGCAAATTAATGGAGCATTTCAAAAATAATGGAGAAATCTGCTAATCAAGTGCTATAGGAAGATCATGTAACATTTCAAATTAAATACTCACTGCATTTTTTTATGTCAAAGATCACTTAATGTCAATTATGTCAACAGAATATCCTGACTTGAAGTCAAGAGTTCAAGAAATGATGAAACTTGAGTGTAAATCATTCTTTCGAGGCTCTTAAATCATGAATTGCCTTGAGGACTAGGCAGAGAGCAGCATCTAATTCAGGAAAGGTTATTTGTCTTTGGGTTATGAGCCAGGAGAAGTGTTTGCTAGTCCAAAGAAGAGAACAAGTGGAAAAGTAATATGTTGCAAAGTGTAAAGGAAAATTCGGGTGAGGCTGAGGAGACAGACTAATAGGAAGAAATAAAACACTGAATTCCACAGGAAGGAGGATCATAGAACTGAGTAAGCCATAAGGAGCGAATGAAGGTCCGAAATTCAAGCTCTCCACAGGAAAGTAAGAGGAAGTTGAATACTTTCTCACCAGCTACCTACACTTATCTCAGTGAAGTAATAGGTACTATTATCTGCTGATAGTGAGGGGCTAGTGTAAGGGCAGAGGCTTTGGTGAAAGAACAATAGTATCATTTAATACTTACTACATACTCTATGCCTGATGATATGCTAAATTATTTGCATATATTATCACTTTAATCTTTACCTCTATTTTAAGTAGTTTCTATTACTACCTCTATGTTACAAATGATGAAATTGAGCAACAGAGAGATAAATAATTTGCCCAAAGTTACAGTTTATACATGATATTGGCATGAATTTGAATTTCTGCATTTACCCCTGCATTATACTGTCTCTTGAATATTAAAAATCTTTAATGATTTAAGTGGTGCTATGTCCCGAATATGTCCCTTAGAATTAATATGTGGGAAACTTTATCCCAAATGCAACAGTGGTAAGATGTGTGTATGGCCTTTGGGAGGTGTTTAGGTCATGAAGGCTCTATCTTCATGAATAATTAATCCTTTTATAAAAAGGACTTTCAAGAGTGAATTCATTCTTTTCTGCTATTCTGCCTTTTGAAGACAGAGTTTGTTCCTTTTTGCCCTTCTGCCTTCTGTCATGTGAGAAAGCAGCAAAAAGGCCCTCACCTAATGCCATATGCCATCGCCTTGATCTTGGACTTCATAGCCTTCATAAATGTGAGAAACAAACTCTTTATAAATTATTCAGTTTCAGGTATTGAGTTATAGCAGCACAAAATGGACTATGATAAATGGAGAAAAAGATCTGCTTAAGGAAAATCAAAATTATATTCTAACAGCATCAATACATAAACTGAGATTGGAAACAAACACAGTGGCGTCAATATGCAAATATGACATAATATTTTCCAAAATGGTTCACTAGTAGAGATTGCTCAAAGAATTACCACAATATATGTAGGTATATTTTGCCCTTCTTCCTCCACTTCATATATTTCACGTTATTCCTTCATGCCTCACAGAATCACACTTCATTTAAAAGTCTCTTATCATCCTCTTTTCTCTGCCTTCACGTTAGGAGTTAAGCATTTTCATCAGCATGCTACATCACAGATAAGATCTATCGGCACACTTAGCTGTGCTCTTATTATTGGCTAACTTTGTTGTCTTCCTCTATATCATGAGACTACCTAGAAAGCAGAAGCTGTACCTTTTATCTGTGATTCTCAGGGCACAGATAACCCAGGTACATAAAGGCATTTATCACAAGCCAGCTAAATGCATTAAGTGGAATTTCCTTTTTACAAATACTGAAGTGACGATACTGGTATATCGATAGAGTACTGGCTAATGTATTTTGTCTTTATATTGTTAGATACATACACATATATATACACATATATGTATACACACATATATATTCATGTTTGTGTATATTTCTTTTTTTTACTTTATACATGTATACTTTATTTTTAGAGCACTGCATGCACTACAAAACTGAGTAGAAGGTGCAGAGTTTTTCCACATATCCCCTGCTTCTGCATATGTATAGCCTCTCCTATTAGCAACATCCCCTACCAGAATGGCACATTCACTATAATTGGTGAAACTATGTCGATACCTCATTATTACCTAAAGTCCATAGTTTACATTAGGACTCACTCTCAGTGCTGTACATTCTGTGGGTTTGAACAAATGTATAATGACATGTATCCACCATTAAGATCTTATACAAGGTAGTTTCACTGCTCTAAAAAATCTTCTGCCCTCCTCTTATTCAAACATGCCTACTCCAGCTACTGAGTCATTTTAGTGTTTCCATAGTTTTGCCTTTTCCAGAATGTAATATCCTTGTATGTATGATTTTCAGATTGGCATTTTCCACTCAGTAATAGGCATTAAAGTTTCTTCCATGTCTTTCTATGGCTGGATAGACCACCTGTTTATAGCATTGAATAATATCCTATTGGCTGGATATACCAAAGTTTATTAATCTATTCACCTACTGAAAGGCATTTTCATAGCTTCCAGGTTTTGGCAAATTTTTAATAAAGCTGCCATAAACATACCTGTTCTGGTTTGTGTGTGGTCATAAATTTTCAGCTCCTTTGAGTAAATACCAAAAAGCATGATTGCTAAATCTCATGGTAGGTGTATATCTAGTTTTGTAAGCATCTGCCAAACTGTCTTCCAAAGTAGCTGTGCTATTTTGTATTTCCATAAGCAAGGAATGGGAGTTCCTTTTCTTCCACATCCTTGCCAGCCTTTAGTGTTGTCAGTGTTCTGGATTTGGGGCATCCTGATAGGTGCCCCAAGCGAAGCCCCAAAGACGCATCACTTGATGTGAAGCGTCATTTCATTTGGTTGGTTTTCATCCGCATACCTTTTTTTGGTATTTGTTGAGGCCTTTGGCCCATTTTTAAGAAATCGGTTGTCTGTTTGTTCCTTTGTATTGTTGAGGTTTAAGCATTTTTTGTATATTTTAAAAACTGTCCTTTATCAAATATGTCTTTAGAAAATAGTTTATTCCAGTCTGTGGCTTGTCTTTTCATTGCCTTCTCTGCTGCAGAGCAGAAACTTTATTTTAATGAAGTCTCACTTATCAGTTTTTTCAGGGATCATGCCTTTGGTGTTGTAGACACAAAGACATTGCCAAACCCAAAGTCACTTCGATTTCATCCATTTTTCTTCTAGGAGATTTCTAGTCTTGCCTTTTACAACTAGACCTGTGATTCATTATTTTTATTATTATTTTTAATTATTATTCTTTAGATGCGACGATCCAGCTGTTTCTGCACCATTTTGGAGGACAGAGTGAAAAACAGCGTCATACACAGAACAAAATATTCTGTGGCACTGTCTTCATTGTACTCTAAATATTATGTAAGAAATGAAAAATTATATATACTTAATAAAACATGGCAATCGAACAGGAATATTAGGAAAAAATACAAAGAATGATAAAATGAATTATTTTTGGTTTGTTTTAAAATTACTATTTATATTATAGGTATAGTCCAACTACACAATACAAACAAATATCCTCGATTTTTAATGTATGCAAATTAGTGAGCTACATGGTGAGGCTGGATGAATTTAGCAAAACACAGAGCTAACTATTTTACATGCTACCATCTGAAAAGGAAATATGTCAAGTTATTCTCTAAGCGTAAGTTGAAGTCGAAGCCTTTTTTTATGCCTTAATCTCATGCTTTCTTTGATGCATAGTTTATAAGGCAAGCAATCTGGCAAACTTTAACTGTATTAAGAGTTTTCAAGAAAGTTAAAATTTACACAGAGTAAAACTCTACATTGCAAAGCCCAGAACTATATCATGAGTTACTTAGGTTGAAGTTGATCATGTCTTCCATATGGATAACACATTCATATCCTCTTAAAGGGTTCCTCTGTTTAAAGAATGTTCTTCCATGTTTTTTAGTTACATAGATAGAGCTTTGTTCTCTATACCTAGAATGTTGGAAAAAGAAAGTATCTTCCTTCATGCTTTTCTGGGTAGTTACATATAATGTTATCAGAGGGTTTCATTTAGAAAATGTTCAAACCTGTTAGCTCTATCAAACCAATCAAAAAGTTATAAAAATACTATAATCATACACTAGTCACTATATTCATTATCAAATTTTCGTCACATGTGTCTTATTGGTTCTATACTTCTCTGTACATGTGTGCACCTGAGTGTCCTCTCTCCTACTCATTTTTCTCACCTACTTATTTTCTGAAACACTTGGTAGTATGCTGACACCATCATAACACTTCACCTCAAAATATTTTGGTATAAACTCCTTAATAACAAAGATATTCTGCAATTTATAATCAATACCATTTTTCACCACCTAGAAAATTAATAATAATTTTATAACATCATCTAAGTTCATATTCACATTTTTCTAACTGCCACAAAATATTTTATTCTGTTACTATTTTTTAACCTAGGAACTAATCAAGTTTTCAAAGTGTAGACTTTTTGTTGTATCTGTTTGGACTCCTTTAAAAGCCTGAAGCCTCATTTACATCCTTCAAACTTTCCTTTCTGGTTTTGTTCTTGGTTAACTTTGTTGAGTCAATCATGACAGTGCTTCATAGAAAACCTCACACTATGGCTTTGTTTGACTGCTTTCTCATGGTGTTTTCTGGCTTGTTTGTGTATCTTTATATTGCCAGTAAACGGCTATTTAGATTTAAAAGCTTAACATTTTTGGCAACTCTAGGGATATCTTGCCTCAGTCAAGTGTCATAATATGTCAGGTTGTCCCCTCTTAGTTATAGTATGTTTAATAACTTACTAAAGGGATGATTACCATATGCCTCCATTAGAAACCTATGTAGCTTTTCCTTTGTAATTAGCCCCTCAAACATTTTCTCTTTATGTCTGTCAAAAATGTTCTGGTTTTTGGAATTTTCAGCAAAAAAAAGTAGTTTATCCTGAGTTTAATTAGTTGCAAAAAATATGTTATGGTGTTTAAAGATTGTTGATATGTTTTAAATGCGTTTTCTCAAAACCTTGAACTAAACAAAATAGCTTATTTAGTGTATGGAAAATATTTCTCACTTAACTGAATTAGCAAATGACCCAGCTAAATTAATTTTAATTTTTAAAGTTTTGATAATTTTTTAATTCAAAGAAACCTGGTAATTTATATTTTCATGATAACCATAAAACTTCTTAATTGTAAGACCTAGATGGACAGAAGGATACTGTGGAAGGGGGAAGAGAGAGATTGAGAGAAATCCCGGGGGAGTTGCCAAGAGTGTTTTTCACTAGGATAAGACAGAATGCTGTTATCTTTTTCTTACAGAAGTCCTCGTTGCTCTGCTTTGCTGTGTAGAAGTTTCTCCTCAACATAATTTTTCTCTAGAATTGTCTTTTAAGTTAGTATTCCGGGGGTTATTGCCCCAATCTCCCATTACAAGACTCTTGTTAGGAGAAAAGATTTTCTCTTTCTGTCTTATGCTTTTGCTCTTTTTCTTTCTTTCTGTCAATTTAGGAGGGAATAATTATGAATGGAAATTGAAGAGGAAAACTTGCACAGAACAAATGCATTGTTATACAGATCAAATTTAGGAAGGAATACTCGAGAAAGTTGAGGAGCTGCAAGTTGACTCCCTTAAAGACAGTCTAACCTTTTTAGCTCCAGAGAGTTTTCCTGTGCCTCTAAGGATATGTAGAAACCAGTGTGAAAAATTCTGGTCGGAAGGACAATCCCAGGAATAATAATGGCTTACACTTTATAAATTCCTAATGTGCGCCAGATACTTTCGATATTTTTAATAAGCCTCACAACAGTCTCATAAAGGAGATACTGTATTTCTAATGTCAAAGCTTAGGTTCACATTCACATGAATTTTATGTGACGCTACAGAAATATAACCAGGTCAGAGGACTCCAAACTCTCCATTACCTCCACTATTTGAAGCTGCCACTCATGTAAATCATAGTTAAGGTCTTTTGACTAATTTTCCTAAATTTGGTACAGAATTGTATACATTTGGTAAATAAATGTTTTAAAATGTATGTAAATGTAATCTACATGTATAATATGCTGAAGAGGATCAAGGTGTCTACTTAACACACAGACTGCAAATCTCAGTGCTTGCCTTATTTAGTTGACTTTGAGGTGGAATTACTTATGCATCAATATAGATTCTCTGATATTTTATTATTATCTTAAAAATTCTGGCATTTGTCATTTAATAGGAGTTAGTCTGGTTTGTTTTTGTAATGCACTTTTCCTAGTGTACAGAACATCTAGACAAGAACATGCATGAAATATTTAACTTGTAGGTTCTGGGGTAATGTTTCTTGAGAAAGTTGTTCCCCCCAAAATCTTTGTATTAAATTCCTATGTATGTATAAGCAAAGCAAAGTAAACTAGGAGATGCTATTTAAATTCAGAACATATTCCCAATTTATAAACATCTGGCTTTCATAAACTATTTTTATGCTATTGACTGCTTAGCTGTTAAAATAACAGAGACAAAACATTCTCAGTGGAAACGCTAGAACTAATAAAGCACCAATCCCCAAAGCACTGACTCAGGTGAAACATTTTGAAGGTTCAGGAAAGGCAGCACAAGCCTTGTCTCCTCACATTGACCTTCCACTTGAGGTCATCCAACATGTCCTGCTCACTGCAGGGACATCCTGAAATTAAAGGCAAAGAGGATATCCTTTTGGCTGCCCCATTTTCTGTGTTAAACGACCTTCATTATTTAAGCATAACAAGATCAGTAATAAATAATTTAGTTAAATGGACATTTGGTGGCACCAAAGAGATATACATGTAGAAATTTAAAACAATCATAAATCACTATTGTTTCAGCATGTTCTAAAAGATACATTTATAACTGAATTTTTTTTTTTTAACAAAAAGGCCCTGGGTGATATAAAATGGATAAAACTCTACCTATTGTTTTTAGACATGACTAGTTCAACTTTAAAAATAGTACTAGAGTTAGTGTCCTTTGTAGGGACATGGATGAACCTGGAAACCATCATTCTCAGCAAACTGACACAAGAACACAAAATCAAACACCACACGTTCTCACTCATCGGTGGGTGTTGAACAATGAGAACACATGGACACAGGGAGGGGAGCACTACACACTGGGGTCTGTTGGGGAGAAATAGGGGAGGGACAGTTGGGGATGGGGAGTTGGGGGGAGATAGCATGGGGAGAAATGCCAGATATAGGTGAAGGGGAGGAAGGCAACAAATGACACTGCCATGTGTGTACCTATGCAACAATCGTGCATGTTCTTCACATGTACTCCAAAACCTAAAATGCAATAAAAAATAAAATTAAAAAATAGTACTAGAGTTAATGTAGAAAAGATAACACATGCTTTTAGCAATTCAGTTTTAAGAGCTCAGAAATATAGTGTGATTTTACAAGGTTCTAATTTGTACTTATGTATTACATAAGAAACAACACTGGATTGAGAGTAAGGTATTTGGATTCTTACCCTAATACTGTCACAAGTTTACTCTGCTATTGAATAAATTACTTAACCCATTTGGGTCCATTCCCTCACCAGTAAAACTAAGACAACATATATTTATAAGGCTCCTAATAAAGGCCCAGAATTGTGCAGTGGCTAGAAATTTAAAGGTGATCGAGAAAGTGTTGTTGTCAATTTAAGAACTTAGACACCTATGTGTGTGTGCGTGTGTGTGTGTGTGTGTGTGTAAGAGAGGGAGAGGAAGAGAATGCAAATGAAAAGGAAGTAAACCTGAAGTGTGTGTTAAAGGATGAAATCTAGTGAAAAGGGGAAAGCAAAGTATATATTAAAAAATATAGAGAGGATTAAAACATAGTTGTTAGAAAACTATGCAGTTGGGCTCTTTTGCTATGATTTATCAATATTATAAAATGTGCATGGTCCTTCAATTTTACTCTTAAAAGTGTTCTAAATAAAAATAGCGATTGACTTCACGCCACAAATTATGAGGTTCAGGTGCTTCATAATATGAATCAACAATTTTTGAGTTTAGAGTGTAGTAAAGAAATATTCTCAAATACAAAAACAAATTTGAAATATTAAATGGAGAATGAGAACAGCATAATTTAGGATTTTTAAAAATATTAAAACAATACTATTATAGTATTTTTGGCTATTTTTTAAAGTATAACATTTTAAAGTTAGAAAAATAGAATTACTTCTATTCCTGAACATTACATTATATTCCTGAGTACTGATCTGGAACAAGACATCATATTCCTGAGTACTGATCTGGAAAAAGAGAGACAAAGTAAGAAGCCACGGAGATACAGTCACCACTTTGGTGCCAATAAAATGTATCACTAAAGAGAACCATAGGAGCGTAAATCCCTTTAGAATCAGTTCAGTGTGAATGTTGCTTATTCCCCCTTCATCTATGAGTCCCAACACAGCTTACATTTCTTCCAGATAGAAGTGTGCAGTCACAAAACCAAAGCAAGATATGAATACAAATAAAAGTTCTATATTGTATAAGTGTGACATGATTGCATTTCACACAGCAGAGGGGGAGAAACCATAACAAAAGGTGATATTGCTTTTCTACCACGACAATTACTACCCTCTCAAATGCCCTTTAATGTCACCTAACAGAGGGCATTTTCGAAGTGCAAAATGTGTTTTTATGAACTAAACAAAAGCACTGTTGTTTGTCAGCTTGGAGCATAACCTCTTTATACAGCTTGCATCCTGTGAGTGAGAAATAAATGTTTATTGTCTTAAGCCTCTGTGATTTGGGGATTTATTAAGTAGCTTTTTCACCGAACAAGCTGACTATAGATAACCTGAAATATTTACAGTTGGTTCTGGAGCTACTTCATGCACAGTAAAGAATTTTTAGAGGCTGGAGTAGTTGTGGCTGTTATACAGTGGCAAAACATTTGGTAACCCATTGTCTGAGAAAATCTGAGAAGCTAAACATATTTAGTGAAGTTATACCCCTGGTTAAAGGCATTTCTAGAGGAAAGTTACTTGAAGTAATTGTGTTTTATTAATTGCATTGCATATGGTACTACAAAGAGTATGTAAGGTTAGAAAAATAAATTGCACTGTTTGAAGAAAAGTGAAATAGGTAGGAAATAATCTAGAAAGTCCTGGATTTTAATAAGTAAGAAATGAAACCATTGCCCTTCTCTACAAGTGAAAGATAAAATTCAGATATGCTTTGAGATGTAATACCTTTGTTAAGAATTATCATTTTATTAATATGGCCCCAGTGAATACTTTTATTTGGACAAAATAATGCAATAAAGGGGGTTTACTTTGTGGCCCATGGAAAACTAATAATCTGAAAGCACTGATAATTCAGTTTATATATAGAGAGGTATGTCTTGAAGTTAATTGTTGGTGGGATTATGAACACATAGAACTCTTTGGATTGAATTTTTAAAAATCTTGTGTTGTGGTTTTGTGTTTTTATAGTGCTAGCCTGGATTAAAAGAAACCCATAGCAATTCAAAATGTGACTCATATTACAGGCGAAAAGCAGTCTAGGAATTCTACCTGATCATAAGGAATGAATATCTCCCAATTCTTTTGTTAAAAGTGACCAACAAGGATAAGGGAAATGCAGGGTTGTCTCGGAGAAATCAAGAGATATTAATGGGTGAACAATTTTCAGGGAGCATTAGTGGGTATAATCAAGGAATATTCATAGGCCGGGCATGGTAGTTTATGCCTGTAATCCCAGCACTTTGAGAGGCCAAAACAGGTGAATTGAGATCAACCTGGGCAACATGGCTAAACCCTAACTCTACAGAAAATATAAAATTTAGCCAGGCTTGGTGGCACACGCCTGTAGTCTCAGCTCCTTACAAGACAGATGTGGGAGGATCGCTTGAGCCTGGAAGGTAGAGGCTGCCATGGGCTGTAATTGCACCACTGCACTCCAGCTTGGGCAGCAGAGTGAGAACTTGTCTTAAAAATAATTCACTATTTCTAATTATGGACAGTTTTCAATATTAGAACAAAAGCAAGGATGGCTATGATCAGGTAACCACTATATAATGACTGTTTATTGGAATTATTTTCACTTTCTGTCACATTCTATGTTGGGTGTGATAATGTGTGTTTGTGGTGTGGGGACCAATAACTCACATCTGGACCGAAGTGGAGACTATTACAAGATCCTGAACTTGTGGCCTGTGACAGGTCTGGATAAGAATTTTAAGGTGTTTTCACTGGGAAAGGCTGAATATGTACAAAGAAGAAAGAAATTTGAACAGTGACTTCCTATGTCATTGAAAAGGCTGATCATAGTAGAATATATTATTGATAAGCAAACATTGACTCTCCACTTTACACCCCAACTTGATTAAGGTGAAGCCTGATATTTGAAACTTTAGATGTTAGTCTTATCCAGTAAATTGCACTGGAATGAAGGCAGAAATGGGAGTGTTGCAATTCTATGCAGAAGCTTTGGAAGCATCACAAGGATCATTCCATTCTCCCAAGCTCCTGTACACACCACTTTGCCAGTATCGCATCTCACATTGGAGGTGCTCTTTTAGATGGTAACACAGAATCTGGAGATCCGTGGGGATGACTTAATCCTAACCCTCAACCTGAAGCAGAACTACTTCAAGAGGGCCCTAAGTCTCTAGATGAGAAACAAATGTTTATAAAGTAACTGAGATGCAGAGGTTAACAGTTACTCAAAATTTGCATTAAAGTTAACTCATGCTATGAAGTAAAATGCCCTAGAGAAAAATAATTTTCCTTCCCTTAGGCATTGTCTAAAATACAGTTAAAGACAAAATGATATCTAAAATCGTGGTTCCCAAATATCAGCCATAGACAAGTTATAGTTATTTGTGCTATTTATAAATCTGTGTTGAGATAACAGGATCCTGAGCAGGATGGCAATAAGCTACTTTCAGTGCCAATAAACCCAATTACTGCTTTCTGACAGAGAAACAGGCACAAAACAATGTTTAACTGGAACCTGTATTTCCCCTAGTTGTTCTAGAGTGATAGTCTGCTAACTGCAGGAAAGTTATTAAGCTAGAAAATGCAAAATATAAAACAAGTAAATAATAAGATTTTTCTGACTCCGTCTAGAATGAGTAAACAAAATGTAAACCTGATAATAGCAAGGAAAAGAGCAAGTGAATAATGAGAGTCAAAGTACTTAGAGTTTCCAGCGAGATAGAGATATGTAGAGAAGAAAGAAAGAAGATGAGATTTAGGATGCAAAAGCTCTGAGGTTGAATCCTATTATGTCACTTGGGTGTTACAAAGGCATGAACAAGTCTACAATTTTACCTTGTGCACTTCAATGACCACCGTCTATAAATTATGGATACTTACGGTTATCTTAAAGGTTTATTGTAAACATTTAAAAAATATATTACCTGTTTACTGCTAAGGATAGAATCTAGCACACTTAATAGATTCTATGACTATGGAATGGGGAAGTAGAGCAAGGATGTAAGAAAGACTTGATGGGAGAAAGCAGTAATTGTGACAATGTGTGAAACACACAAGATCCCCGAAGTACAAAACTTGGGTAGAAGAGTGTTCTTCCTTTAGTATAAAGAAACGAAAATCTGAAACAAATGTGCTTAAATAACCCTGAGATTTTAGACGGTATTCTACTAGATCTTATTCCAGGATAAAACTTGACAGAAAATACAATGACAGAGAAAACTGAAGAAATGAGTATAGTGGATTCCAGGATCATAAAAAAGAAACAAGTATGATACTACACAATGTCTGTATGTTTCTCTGTCAAACAAGCTATATAAAGCTTCTCTGTAAAATTTTAGTATCTTATTATTACATATGACATTAGGTAACATGAAGCCTAAACCTCCACAACTATTAAATGATTAAATGTTCTTTACTTTTAAAATGTGTAGTTTTAAAAAACTCTTTAGAATATTAAAATAATTTTGAAATAATTCCTAAATATTATTGTATGGATTTAGAAACACATCAAATATATGCATGTAAAAGTTATCTATGTTGAGTTGAATTCCACTCAAACTAATAACCAAAATAAATCACTTTTCAAACGTCATAATCGAAATTTTAGATCTTTTAAGGTAACTATTCGGTTGGTGAGAACATAACTGTGGTTTTGCCATTCTTTTTACAGTAGTTAAATATCATTGCTACTGTTCAATTTGCTTAAAAGTCAATTGCAGCTCTTAATTTTTCATCATGGATATTATTAATTCAATGGGATTGACATTAGTATTAATGACTATTAATATTTATTGACTATCAGCATTTATTAATCTGAGTCTGTAAATACAGTTTTTCAAGCTGGTATTTATTTAAATGTGCACTTCACTACATCTTAATTATCTTTTTCTCCCTGAAATAAAAATTTCTTCTGAATGGTTTATTTCCAAATTTGGTAAATAAACCTTGAATACTTTCATTTCATTGACGTATGTTGAAAGAAAAGGTAGTATCCCCTTTATCTAAGTAAGTAATGAGGGAAAAGCCCCATTTTGAGTTTTCTGTCATTGTTAAGCCTAGTAGTAGGAACTGCAGTTAGACTTCCAATAGTTCTGCTTGTTGGTTTGTGTTTTGAGCCAGAGTCTTGCTCTGTCGTCCAGGCTGGAGTGCAGTGGCACCATCTTGGCTCACTGCAGCCTCCACCTCCGGGATTCAAGCCATTCTCATGCCTCAGCCTCCTGAGCAGCTGGGATTATAGGCGGGCACCACCACACTTGGCTAAGTTTTGTATTTTTATTAGAGACAGGGTTTCACCACGTTTGCCAAGCTGATCTTGAACTCTTGACCTCAGGTGATGCACCCTTCACAGCCTCCCAAAGTGCTGGGATTACAGGCATCAGCCACAGCGACTGGCCTCTAATAAATTATTGATTGATGAACATCCAATTCATAAGCTCTAATACAGACTAAATATAAAATCTTCAGGCACGTTTTCTCTTTACTCAGAAACATCCCAGGACATTCCTGGGAATCACAGCACTTGCCTAAAACAGAGTCAAAAAATAACACTGCTTTAGTTGTTTGAGTTCTAAGAATCACCTATAGTGCCCCACTAACATGCAGCCCAGTTTTCAAAAACTTTCCTGAACTTAAATATCATGAATTCTTTAACAACTCAAAATTTTACTCTCATCTATTAATCTACATTTTTTCTTTTCTTTCTTTTTTTTTTTTTTGAGATGGGAGTCTCACTTTGTTGCCCAGACTGAAGTGCAAAGGCACAATCTCGGCTCACTACAACCTCCATCTCCTGGATTCAAGCATTTCTCCTACCTCAGCCTCCCAAGTAGCTGGGAATACAGGTGCCCATCACCATGCCCAGCTAATTTTTGCATTTTTACTACAGATGGGGTTTTACCACATTGGCCAGGCTGGTCTCGAACTCCTGACATCAGGTGATCCACTGGCCATGCCCTCCCAAAGTGCTGGGATTACAGGCTTGAGCCAACCACATCCAGCCTACATTTATTCTTAATGAGTTATTGTTGCTATTTTATTGAATATTTCACCAATGATTTACAACAAAATTGTTCACACAGCTGATAAATTTTGACTGTGGAAAGTACTCTACTATTGAATTTGATTTGAAAAATAAAGACACAGCAATTCTCTTCTCTATTCCAAACTAGATTCTTTAGGTCAGAGGAGTGAGAAAAAATGAAGGATATGGACCTGGGAGCTCCATCTGTCTGCTGAGCATTTAGCTATTCATTGACCAATGGTACTCAGCAGTTAGTGCCCATATGGGTTTGCCTTAAGTTTGTGGAACAGTAGTCATGGCAACTGCATATATATGCATCACTGGCTGTATCAGATCAGAAGCAGGATCAAGAAAAAAGTTTTCTTGTCAAAAAAAGAAAACACAGAAAAATATAATTCTGAAATCGTTTTCCAGAAAAAAATAATATGCAGTGTATCTACTTGTATGTGTAGAGGAGAAGAGGTGTATGTGTATTTTGAGGAAGAGGAAAAGTAGTAATGATTTAGAAAATTACACATCATCGTTCTTTTCTCCAGACATACACATATCTAGATTTCTTAAACAGCTATCTGAAGTTTAGAATGAGATAAATATATTTGACATATTAATTAACTTATTGAAATTGAATCAGATTATCAGGTTAGTCAACTAAATACGTCTCTAATCTTTCTATGTGTATTTGAAAATAAATGTTACAACAGAGTCATGGGATTAAAATGAAGAGATGTGCCCTTTACCAAATTCATTATATAATCGAAATCAAGTGTTTTTTGTAATTCCAAATATTAATATTTGTGGTACTTATAGAACAGTTAAGCATACTTCTTGGCATAGTAACTAAATAAAATAACATTATTATATATGTTATTAATAACCCACGAAGGAGGATCATTATTAGTAACTTTTAAGTTAAGAGGACTTTGTTTATCCCATGTTTAACGTAGCATTATTCACAACAGCCAAAATTTGGAAGCAATCTAAATGTCCACCAACAGACAAATATGTGGTACATATATAGAGAGGAATACTATTCAGCCATAAAAAATGAGATATTGTTATTTACAACAACATTGATAGAACCGGAGGTCATGAGGTTAAGTGAAATAAGACAGGCACAGAAAGACAGACATCATATATTCTTACTTTTTTATTGGCTCTGGATCTCAGATTTGTATTTTTCTGTGTTTTTTTGTGTGTGTGGATATAATTTTGGTATTGTCCTCTTTGTTTCATTTTTAAATTTTGGGAAATTTTAAGTCATTATTTATTTGAAAACTTTTTAAGTCCAACCCCCATTTCCCTCAATTTATGGAGCCCCAGTGGCACACTATTTGACATTTTGTTGTATCCTATGTGTCCTTGAGGCCATGTTCAGTTTTGTTTCCCAGTCTATTTTCTCTCTGTTGTACAGAATGGGTGACTTCTATTGATCTATTTTCATGTTCAAAAATTCTTCTTTTGACATCTCGCCTCTGTTAATGAGTCAATCAACTGAGTTTTTCTTTAGATATATTTCTAATTGTGTATTGTATAATTTCTCTCTCATTCTTCATGGTATCTTCTATACTTTTGCTTATTTTTTAAATTTTTTATTTGTAGTAAGCATGTTTATCATGCTTCTTGGAATATTTTTATAATAACAATTTTAAAATTTGAGATAATTCTAACACCTCTGTCACCTCAGAGCTGGTCTATAATGACTATGATTCTTCATTCAGTTGGAGATCTTCCTGATTATTAGTATATGGAGTGACTGTCAATTGCAACCCAGGTATTATAAATTTTCTAATACAGTAGTATGGATTTAACTCAAATCTGTGCTTTAGCACAAGACATTGCTCTCAGGGTGAAAGAGGCACCAACTCGTTATTTCCAGGTTGGGCTTTTCCAATTCTCCAGTTGGCCTCCATTGACAACATAGGGAACAGGGAGGAAAGAGGCTCTTTGCTACTGCTGGGTAGGGGTAAAGTGGGAGTTCAGGTTCCCTATTATGTTTCTAATAGGTCTATACCACTGTGCCTGGAAAGGGTAGGGTAAGGTATAACTGCTTCCCAACTGGCATCCATTGACACAGTGGAGGAGTGGCCTTCTAACACTGAATGGTGGTGAAAATTCTGATTCCGCACTAGTCCTACTCTGACATCACCCTAGTGGGGTGGGGAAGAAGTGCCTTGACACTCTTTCGTGGGGCTAGAAGTCTGGGCTCCCCACATGGTCCCCACTGATGGATGGGGAGTGGGAGGGCTTGGTCAGGGGCCTTGCTATTGCCAAGTGATAGAATTCCATTGAGACAGAATACCAGGCATGCTACTTTGCCTTCTTTGACAACACCACTGCAGGATGGACATCTAGGCTCCATTTGTTGGAAGGCGTGAGGAAATGAGAGTGGGCTGCAGTTTTGTATGTTTGTTCGTTTTCTGTCGTGTTTGGTTAAAGTAGATTCTTTATTGTCTAACAGTTTTCTGTCTTGTTAGACTTCTCATCCCTGGTCTTGGTCTAAAAGGAGTAGGCTTATCCTGGGGCTTTATTTTCCCCTTCTTGTTGGCATTTCTATGTTAGTGACTTCTCCATAATATAGTCTGGCATAAATAAGAAAAAAAATAAAACCAAGAGAAAGTACCACTGTGTCATTGCCTGGGACTCTTAACCTGGAATCCCAATCTACCTTCCTAAATACCCTAACCAATCTGCCTTGTTTTCTTTACCTACCCTCCTCTCTCTCTCTCTCTGTGTGATTTTTATTTTTAACTGGGGTTTTAGTTATAATTCACTTTAATAACAGATAGGAGTATGTGTATCTTCTTAGAAGTCTGGCTACATTTTAAAAACACACTCTTACCACATTTTTAGTCATCAACTATGCACCACATATACATGGTGATCTCATAAGATTATAATGGAGCTGAAAAATTGCTATCACCTAGTGACATGATAGCCACCCAAAAGTAATTAACTGCACAATGTATTACCTATATGTTTATGGTGATGCTGGTGTAAACAAACATACTGCATGGCCAGCTTTATAAAAAATAAAATTCATGCAATTATATACAGTATGTAATACTTGATAATAATAAATGACTATGTCACTATTTTATGTATTCACTGTATTACAACTTTTATTATTCTTTGAGTGTGCACTCATATGTTCATTTAAAAACAAGTTAACTGTAAAATAGCCTCAGGGAGGTCCTCCATGAGGTGTTCCAGAAGAAGGCATTGCTATCCTAGGAGATGACAGCTCCATGCTTGTCATTGCCCCTGAAGACTCTCCAGTGGGACAAGATATGGAAGTGGAAGTCAGTGATATTAATGATCTTGACCTTGTGTAGACCCAAGTTAATGTATGTGTGTCTTATACATACATACATTTATATATTCGCGATCCTGGCTCACTGCAACCTCTGACTCCCCAGTTCAAGCGAGTCTCCTGCCTCAGCCTCCCAAGTATCTGGGATTACAGGCATGTGCCACCACACCAAGCTAATTTTGTATATTTAGTAGAGACAGGGTTTCACCATGTTAGCCAAGCTGATCTTGAACTCCTGACCTCTGGTGATCCACCAGCCTTGCCTTCCCAAAGTGCTGGGATTACAGGCATGGGCCACTGTGCCCAGATGTATGTCTTATATTTTAATGAACAAGTTTTAAAAGTAAAAAGGTAAAAATAGAAAAAAGTTATAGAGTAAGTAAATAAAAATATACTTTTGTGCAGCTCAACAATGTGTGTTTTAATCTCAGTACAAAAGAGTCAAAATGTTAAAAAAAAGTTAAAAGGTCCTAAGGTAAGAAAGTTACATAAAGTTAAGATCAATTTTTTATTGAAGAAAGAAAAATAAGTAAATTTAGTGAGGTCTAAATGCCCAGAGTTTATATAGTCTATGGTAGTGTACAGCAATGTTCTTGGCCTTCACATTCACTCACTACTTACTCATTGACTCACCCGGAGCAAGTTTCAGTCGTGCAAGCTCCATTCATGGTAAGTGCTCTATGCAGGTATCCCATTTTTTTATCTTTTGCATCATTTTTACCGTACCTTTTCTATGTTTAGATACACAAATATCATTGTGTTACAGTTGCCTACAATGTTCAGTAATTAGCTAAACAGGTTTGGGGCCTAGAACCGATAGGCTATACCATGTAGCCTAGGTGTGTAGGAGGTGGTGCCATCTCAGTTTATATAATTATACTCTCTGATGTTGCACAAGGGCAGCATTGCCCAGTGATGCATTTTGCAGAATGTATGCCCATTGTTAAACAGCACACTACTGTACTTCAAGACTCTGACCACTGTCAGCACTTCCACCCCCCCTTCCACTCTGACTCATCATCTCTCACTTGCACTTCTGCAACTCTTTCCTACGGGTGTCTTTATGGCAATTCTTACTCATGCTCACAAACATTTTCGTTCCATAGCAGTAGCAATCCTATAAAAAGTAAATTCCTGTCATCCTGTTCTCAATACTTTTCAATGGTTTCCCATAGTACTGAGAATAACATCCTGATTTGTTATTATGATCCATAGAGTCCTATGTTACCTAGCTTCTTTCTTTTTTTCTTTCTTCTCTTACTACTTCTCGCAGCCCAGTTCATAGTAGCCTTTTGGAGTCTGTATTTTTAGCACACTCTACATTTGCTCCCACCTACATGCACTTCCCTTGCACTTCTCTCTCTTAAACATCACTTTCTCAGTAATTGGCATTGCATATCCCCATACTGAATTTATATCTCTGCTCAAATGAAATCTCACAGATAGGTTTCTTAGCCAATCTGTCTAGAATAGTGCTACCATTTAGCCACTTCTTATCACAGTAAATTGTTTTATTTTGTAAGAGAAACAGAATAGTATTCACTCAATAAATATTAGTTGTATTATTTAAATTAAATAAACAAGTTCACATGAAAAATACAGATAACATTTTAATGTTATTCTTTTTCCATATCAGTTTACTGAAAATTTCTTTTAAAATACCCTGTACCAAGACACATGCTTTGGTGTGAGACATACTATTGTGATAAGAGCATTCACATTCTCCAATGTATAAATAAATGGCCTTTGGATTGCAGGAACTGTATCCATTTCTATACATTAAATGAATTTGTTGATATTATTTTGACTTACTACAAATTCTCACTTCATACTTCAATTTGTAATTATATTTTAGGATTAAAGCAAGACTAGATGATTTACCTCTGTTGTTAAGGAGAAATGTTCCTGCATCCTTAGCACTCCAGACAACACAGCCGATCTGTGAGTTTTTCAATAGCACCCCAGGAGTTATAGAATTGAACTGGACTCCTGGGCTCTATTTCCAGTTTTGCCTGTGACTCACAGAAAAACCTTGGGAAAGTCAATTAACCTTCTGTGACCAAGTTATCTTGTTATGAAAAGGAAACAGCAACACTTAACTCTTGTGGGTGCTATGTATAACATTCATATACGACGTTATTTTGAAGATCTTTATATACACGTAGTGCTAATTGCTATTTGAACTGTTATACCAAAGTCGAGTTGAGGGAAGGTGTTCTCTTTCCGGGTCCACAAGGGGGCGTATTTTTAAGGGCAAGAACTTCTCAGAGCCAAACCCCTCTCCCATCTCTCTCCAGGTGGGAAATTTAACGGTCTGGTCTGTTTTAATTTTCTCTGGCAGAAGAATCAAAACGTCAATCACTCTAGCGGAAGTTCTAAGGAACTCCTTTCATTGGCCAGAGGTCTTGGAGAAGGTGGGAGTTTCTCCCAGGTTAAAAGTCCCCTTCTTCCGCACCTCTTTGGACTCCATGTTTGGATCCCCTTTCACACACTCTCTCTCATGTGGAAGTTCTCTCGTCTTCTCCTTTTCTTTTTTTTTTTTTTTTTTTTTTTCATCTTTACCTACCTAAATAAGATCACTTTTCTGCAACACTGGCGTCTGGTATTTACTTTGCAAGCGCACATGGTCCCATCTCTCATTCTTGAGAGAACAAGAGACGAAGAACCTTGGAGAAACATCCTCTCTGGAGAGCTAAGGGCTCCCCTGAACCCCAACAAAGACACAATTCAAGGAATGTGGCCTTGACTTATACATTCATCACCTAAAATTTTTATGGTTTTTCTAGGAAAAAATAGATTATAAAATCATTAAGTCAAACATACTACAACCAGCAACAAAATAATCTATGATTAATCTAATAAATAAAGCGCACATACACCCTTTTTTGCTTTTATCTTGATTTTTATCTTTACTTTTTGTTGTGTAATTTATCAATTGCAAGCACAGGCATCCTTTAGCAAACAGACTCTAAAGATAATTTTTCTATTTTATAGTAAAAACAAACCACTATTGTTTAAGTTCACATTTGTGGAAAAATTACCATCTGTCAAAAAGAGTGCTAGAAGTAGAAGCTACATAGATGAGTTTCTCATAATCTGCAAGCCTAAAAGTGAGGAAAAGAACTAATAAATACATATTTTAATTTTGATATTTTAAAAACACACAACACACACACACACAAACACACACACACACAAAGAAATTCTCTTTGAATTTCTAAAGATGACTGGTACTAGTATATGTACAAGTATCTGAAAGCTTGATGTATTTATTCTTATAAACACATATGGAGTTTTACAGAAATATTTTTTTCCTCAGTAACTAAAGGACACTCCCATAACACGTTTACTTATTGAATAAAAGCAAGTGTTTCGCATTAATTCTTTGAAGTATAGGGATGCTGCCCCTCCTCCAGCGTTTCATAAGATTAGGAGTCTCTGCATAGTTCCCAGATTAACAGAGCAACTTTCTTCTATCCGTTTTGTCAAAGCTTTTAATCACATTTAAACCCTATGCATGAAAATTGCCTCAACCTGGTAAAGGTTTCTTTTTCAATCGAGTTTTCTACTGTCGTCATTAAGTAACTGTATTCTAGTTTAATTGTTATTTTGTAATTTATTTCTCTATTCTCTTTCTCTAAAATGCAAAGTGGATAACATATTGAATCTCCTTTGGTTAACAGATCAAATTGGCTCTGGGAAGTTTTAAGTTGGCCAAGAAGCCAGCAGAATGACCATTGTAGGCAGAGGATACAGCCAGTGAAAAGACAAGCAAAAGACCAGTAACGTTTCTTGTGTTTGTCACTAGGGCATGAGTGTGAGAAAAAAATTGTCACGAAGAGGAAGATGGGAAATGTAGTCAGGAGGACTACAGTGGGAGACTTTGGGATGGCATAAATTATTGCTTTTAAACCTCACGTATCCTCTGGAAGGTAAGGAGAATTTCTCTAATTTTCAAGTGAAGAACATGTTACTAAGAAGATCAATCAAAGGCTAAAATCCCACAGGTATAGAGTAACAGATTCTAGACTTGGACGCAGATTCATCTCACTTCACAGTCTATTTTTTTTTTTTTTTTTGCTAGTTTATTTTTGAGACAGAGACTTGCTCTGTTGTCCTGGCTGGAGTGCAATGGTGTGGTCTGTGCTCACTACAACCTCCACCTCCCGGGCTCAAGCTATTCTCGTGCTTTAGCCTCCCGAGGCGCTGGGATTACAGGAGTGCACCATCATACTGGCTAATTTTAAATTTTATTTATTTATAGACATGAGGTTTCATCGTGTTGGCCAGGCTGGTCTCAAACTACTGGCCTCAAGTAATCCACCTGCCTTGGCCTTCCAAAGTGCTGGGATTAAAGATCATTACACCTGGCCTCCAGCTCATGTGTTTATACCTTAATACACCAAGCACCAAAGCTGCAATCAGGACTCTCTTCCTCTCACCAAAGCATTAAGAGAACAGTTTTGCTCAGGATCACTGGTATTTCATCCTTCATTCACAGTAATAAACATAGTTTACATGGACTGCTTTTAATAAACTTATTCTGCAAATACTGATCTTGTACTAGAAATGTTGAATAGTGTGCTCAATACAATGCTTATTATTCTTGTATTGAGATATTGCAACAAAACTGACCGACCTTTGCAACCAAACCCATCTTATTTGAACACAATAGCATTGACATGGACTGACCAGTGCAGAATACAGGAATAGGCTTAGGGTCTATGATGTGTGCCTACATTGAATCTTTTCATAAAAACATAGTATTGTAGATATGAAACATAAGAAAATTTATAAAACTTGGTTTGACCAGCTTGATTTTTTAAAAAATCACAAGCTTTTGGTTAACGGAAAAATATGGAGATTATATTTCAGTATGGAAATGAGTGTTTTGTTCACAAATATCCTATTACTGCTGCATTAGTTCAAAATGGAAATCTCTCTCTCACTCCCTCTGTGTGTGTGTGTGTGTGTGTGTGTGTGTGTGTATAACTGTATAGGTGGACAGTTTGTCCCATATAGCAGAAAATTTTAGTGGCCATGTTCTTTAGAAATACATCCACTCACTGTTTCTCAATAATAATGTAGACAACTCATTCCATGAACATAAAACTCTGATATCATTGAAAAGAAAATTCTTCTAACCTCTAGCCAGTATTCTAATTGTTACATTTTAGTGATTTCAACATAGCAGAATTTCTGAACACAGTGCTTTAAACTCACAGCTAAATACACAAATTGAAAAATTATGTTTAAACATAATTACGTTCTTAATTTCAAAATGTACCTATCCTTCTCCCAAGGCTGTTTGCAACGATATCTTATTTCTCATTCTCTGCCTGCTTCTAAACTTCTAAGCGAAACAGGTCAGTGTTGAAATGTAGCATTAAAAATACCTCAGATAAAGGGGGAAGTACAGTCTCGGTGCTTTTGGGTGCTGAGTCCTAAAATCTTGGCTATGGCATTTAATATCTCTGAAACTGAGTCCCTTAGAACAAGACAGAACTATTTAAGTAAGTCACTGATGAGATTTTTTTCAAAGCCTAAGATATATTTTTATTACTTTTTTGTATGTGAGGGGGTGGGACTTTAGCTCTTTATCACTAGCATAGGTCACTCCAAAATTTGGCATGCTGTCTCAAGGAAAACCTTTAAAACAGGATACTATTGCACTATTGCACAAATTACATTTTTAGCAACTTATATCAAATATACTTTCTCTAAATTTTCAAAAAGGCTGATAGGCCTAACAAGAAATGGCAACTTTGAAAATCCTGAACATGGTACTGTGTGATTATCCATCTGTCAAAAATATTGAGGCTGCTTAGAATATACAGCTACTCAAATTCTGTGTAATTCAGAACGCAATTTAGGATTCATTTTAAATTCTGTGATGCTTTCTACGTTTATCTTTAACTATATTTGAATGATAAATAGCTGATTGGTTTGATTCATATTCTTTGCTAAGCAAGGACACCACTCAATAACTATAGGTAGACATAACATCAATTTGTCTGGCAAGGCAGCCAGTCACAAAGATTTGAAACCTATAGACCAACAGTCTCCAACCTCTTGACACCAGGGACCAGTTCTGTGGAAGGTGATTTTTCCACAGATGGCAGGATAGGGGAGGTGGGTGGTTTCATCAGGCATCAGATTCTTATAAGGAGCATTTAAGATCCCTCACAATAGAGTTTGCCCCCCTATGAAAACCTAACGCAGCTGCTGACTGGACAGGAAGTAGAGCTTAGGCAGTAATGCCAGCAGTAGAGAGTGGCTGTAAATACAGACGAAGCTTTACCTACTAGCTCGCTGCTCACATCCTGATGTGTGGCCTGGTTCCTACCAGATCATGGACCAGCAGTGGTCTGCGGCCCGGGGACTGGGGACCCCGGCTAGAAACAATACTTTGAAAGGGGCAGAAAATAGGCAAAATGAAGCCAGGTATAATGGTAGGCTGGAAAAATCACTTAATCTACTTTTGTTTTTCTTAGAGTTCGTCTACATCATTGCTAAAAGTATACTTTCTTTTAAACAGAAATTCATTTGTGACATCTTGGCCATGTTTCATTGAATGCAATATCTTTAGTACTAGTAATAAATCTTTAAATAGCAATTTATAGTTTAGAAAATACTTTTTAAGTATTTTATTTTTCCTATAACTTATTTTTTCCTGGACGAGACTATTAAACTCTTTTGATAGATGAAAAATTGAGGCCAAGAAAATTTAGATGAGTAAACATCATAGAGCTAAGTGAAAAAAATACAATTCTTCTATGTAAACCAAACCGAATTCTTTTATTTCTTCTTGTCTTTAAGTTGAAGAAATACAATTAATTAGTACTTGATCAAACTACATTTGTCCTTGTAAACTTTTACTATTCACATTTTAAAATACTTAAGTAACACTTTATGAAATTTCAGAGTTCTTCTTGCATGTACTACCTGACCTTGATCTGAGTTACTAAGAAAAAACATCAGCATGCTTCCAAATCAGCCCACAAAGGGACTGCAGCTGTTTCACTTGTGCTCCCATCATCTGGTGAAGGATGTAATTACTATCACCATAAACAAGCATTTATAATTTATTACAGATTAACATAGGCTATATCCTATAAACATAAGTTTATTTACACAGATTTTATAATGTGTGATGCCTTTTAATATACAGTACATTATCATATTTTAACTCCATAATAAATTTAGAAGTAAAAACAAAGGGCACTTTGGTCACTATTTTATATATGAGGGAAATGAGACCAAGACAAATGATGTGGTGTTTTGAGAATATCAAGTTAGAAATTCCAACTTAGTATTTTTCAGACTTGTTTTGGCGTACCACAAAACAAAACAATACAAAAAACAGAAGATTTACTCTTCTGACAGAAAATTTATATTGACAACAATCTAAATTACTCTCAAATATGTCTAAAACTACAAAATATTAAACTATGAGAAGAAAATGAAAAATGAACTAGACTAAAAATTTATATAGAAAGAAAAAACAAAAAAAACGCAAAATATAGAATTAAAAGAATAAATTTACTGCCTTAACTTTTTTACTGTAAAAATATTACCACCTTTCAATGATGATTTAAATTGAGCAGATGACACTATAAAACATAAACAGCTCCTAATATTATAATATTCAGATTAATAATTTAATCCATTCAATGTTTAACACTGATTTTTGATGCTGTATATGTCATAAAAAGGAAACCTTTTGATCAAAACTGGCTTGTGTTACATAAAATATTTATATATTTCTGATACCTTCTTCCTTCTTAAGAAATCTGTCCATAATTTTTTTCCTCAGAAGCCAGCTTCTACCGTTGTATTAAACTTTTATCTAGAAAGTTAAACTTTTATAAGGTTTAAGATTATAAAATATTAAAATTAAGGTTCAATTTCTGATATGTTGAGTTAAAAAAGTGAGCTGAGGTTTTCCTTTTTAAAAAACTCTTACTCATTTCTTCATAAAGAGTATAAGAACTGAAATATATTGCATTTCAGCAATTCCCCTCAGGACAAGAGTGGATGACTGATTTCCCTTTTATGTGTCATATTTGGTATGCTAAAATTCAGATAAAATAAATACTAATCTGACCATTTTCTACACAGATTTGGATTACAAATTTCTTATATCTGAGTTTAATTATGGTAATGCAAACTTCTGCTTCTGCATTCTAAAAGTATTTTAAATCATGATCAAAAGATAAGTGTTAACCTGGTAATTGTTACCTATTATAACATGAATATAACATGCTTTTATGAGAGCAACTTTGCAATATTATCTGCCATATAATTTTTAACACTTGAGTGACACTTTACCATTTTGTGTTTTTATATGCATTAACTAATTTTGTGGTAATAATTATTATCCCTAGGAAACTAAATTGAATCTCATTTTTCATAGCTAATTGGAGCAGATAAGTACTTCTTTCTCTAACTTAGAATTTTAAAAAGAAATTAGCATTACTGACTAGAAGGAGGTCATTTGGGCTCTAATGCTAGATTTGGTTGGAATATTAAATGTGTTACTGGGAAAGACTTTGGAAGTGTCTAATTCACAGATTTGTACAAAAAGAGATGTGTGTGGTGCAAAATTAGAATAGTCTACAAAATAATCATTAAAATGTTTTCAGACAAAAATTTGAGGACTTGTAAGTTATTCTTAATATTGTATAGTGTTGAGATTTTATGAAATTTTATTTAATTATAATTAGTAATATCATGTGTTTCCAATAACAAAAACCTCACAGGATGACCATTTGATCACAATTATTTTTCTGTGTTTACTTTGCACATAAAAATGAATGGCAGATGGTTACATCAATTATTGATAGTCGCCTTCAGCTTATCAGGTTTTACTTATAATGAGAGAAAATCTTAGTGTTATTCTAGAGTTCTTTCTGCATAATGTTCATATACATTAATATTTACTTTGGAAAAAACAATGCACCACATAATTATATTCACCATAAAGAAGTGCATGGACATTTCCTATTAAAAGGCAAGCACTTTATGTAGACCCTTTATGAATCAAATTTAACTCAATAGAAAAGAAATGTCCAACACTGACATCATCGAAAGGAGACATGGGGCACATGATAAAACAGCTGCAAGAGAATTCCTAGGACTAGATGTGTGTATGACTCAGTAATATTGTGGGTCATTCCAACTTGTGATTTATGATTCTATGTGTCCTTACTGACATTATGGAGTGATTACCAGTTTGTTCTGCCAACTTTTCAGAGATAATGGTAGATTGCTAAGGAAATACTTGTTATCAGCATTGTTTCATTGTGGACTACAGGAAAATAATCCTAAATTGAGAATTGAAAATAAAGATTTTTTTTTCCATCTTTGGTTTTATAAAAAAGCTTTTGTTTGTCAAACTCCATTAAGGTACATTTTATAAAGTATTTCTTATTCTTAAATATGAGAAATATTTTTAATATTTCAGAAACCTAGATTTCCTAATATTTATCTTAGATCATTACTTTCATAGCTGTGAAATAGGCCATTGCAGTTCAATTCAGTTCCAATCAGAATCCAGATTCCTGGTAAGTAGCATGAATTCGGATAAACAGAAACTGTTAATCAGAAGCGGAATTCACAATTAATGAAGCCACAGTGGAAATATTAGTTAGGTCTCTTGTCATTGTAGTATATTTATTAATCTTTTAAGGAACAAATCATCCTACTAACCATGAAACATCAAGATAAAACCATTACTTTTCCCCTCTATAAACTGATGAAAAACAAACAAAAAAAGTTTATTTCTATCATTTCTCCAGTATTTGTGACAAGCCTTCGAAGCATGTAAATTCCAAAGAAAGAGACATCTTCTGTGATAATAGCTAAGCTATAAGAAAAAAAACCTTATATCTTTTATCTTCCAAATTTTGGAAATCACTTTCAAACTGAGGCCTTCTGAATTTTGAAGACATTACTTAAAATTTGATTTTAATAAAATTCCATATTTTAATATTAATTTTTAATATATCTTGAATAGCTAATTCTGTGTGCCCCTATTTACTGATAAACTATTAAAATATATTTTTTTACAAAACTTTTAAAAATTTCCCCTTAAAAGAGAAAACAAATTTAATTCAGATTGTTTTGCTCCCTCTAAAACAGGTTCTCCTTTTCTCTCTCACATGCACATACATAGGCCTTAAGTTGATTTCAACATGGTTAGGGGAAGGAGACATAAAAACAAGTGCAAAGACCTGTTCTTTAATACAGAGGATATAAGAAGATGGATTAGACATTTTGAATATTATCTTCTAAATGATTTATTATTTTATCCTTTTTTATATCTATGATAAATTGATTGTGATATTCACAATTGCCAAGATATGGACTCATGAAAAAGTTCCTGAGTGGGAAAAAACAGATAAGTACACAACTTCCAGACATGTATATGATGCAGAAAGTAATTGTTGCAATAAACCTACCAAACAAAAATTTGTGTATGCAGAGAAATAGACTTCAGTCTATGTGTAAATGGTCAAATTTAACTGTAGTCTTAAAAGAAACATACAGAGTTTCAAAAAATAAAATATAGGGCCAAGAAAACACAAATATAGTAGATAGGATAGACCATACAGAAATAGTTATTTAACTGCAGGACCTTTCCAGGAAATATAACATTTAGATTGGAGGAAGTCTTAAATGGCAAGTGAGTAATATGAGATGTGAAAGATAAGTTTGAGCAGATCTAGAGAGCATAATATGTGGCTTTAAGGAATTTATTCTTAGGAATATAGGCAATGGGAAAGACAAACAGCTCTGTGAGGAAGTGAAAATAAGATATGTGATTTAGAAACAATTCAAGAGACTTTTTGTTGAGAAAATATTTTAGCAGAAAAAGTTTGTAAAACACAGAGAAATAAGGAAATTAATTGCAATATTCTTATGGATATCTATTTAAAACAATGGATCAAAGAATAAGAAAAAGAGTGGTAAAACATTCTGTGATAAAAGGAAGTAATGATGAATTTAGTATGAAGGTAAAAAAAATGGATCTTTAATAAATAATCTTCAAAAACTATGTATTGGCTATTTGATTTCTATTGCTGTAAACCTCTCTATAAGATTGCAGAATCACATGACCAGACTAATTGTCTATACATGTTTATACTTGTCTTGCAAGCTAGTTTTGGCAAGCACAAGAAAGTCATACTATATTGCGATTTCCCCAACTACCAATCTCAACCTGCCTGCTTCTTCTTGCTGTCCAATAGGGAATGTCTATACCTACTTACTTCCTGCTACCATAGTCACAAAGGCATGAAGTCCCAGTTCTTCAGTCTGTATCCTGATCCTGAATGTGACAGGTTTTGTGTGGCCTTTGATGGCATGTTGTTCCTCTCATTTCTGGGAGAAATGTGAGTATTAAAAACAATCTTTTAATGGGATTAGCTCCTCTGTCACTTTGTTTGGTTATGTTTATAAATCAAGAAAAAGCCAGGGAAGAAAATTTCTTGACATTTACCATACATTACACACTGTGCTAGTTACATACATTGCCTCATTTTCATTTAGAGATCATGGTAGGAGACAGTAATGAAATACTATTATCTCAATTTTGTGTAGGAAACATTATAAGAGATATCTATCTTGGTAAACTTTAAATATCACAAATTGGGTTTTTTTTTTTACAGATTAAATAAACCCATCTCTGTTTTGGACTTTAATTTGATGTAAATGTCCGGTAGGCACTATTATGTTTTTAGAGGTTTGTCAGTTATGTCTGTGAGAATCATCCTCTGCATGTGGCAGTAGTTAATTTTTCATTGCTTTATACTAGCCCAGTGGATAAGTATGTCACATTTGATTTTATCCATTCTACTGTTTATGGATATTTGTTTTCAGTTTAAATTATTACAAATAATATTGTCATGAAAATTCTTTTTATATGTTTAGGTTCACAAGTACTAGTGACTAGCCCCCAAGTAACAGAAATATATAAGCTTTCAACCAGAGAATGCAAAATAGCTATTTTGATAAAGCCAAACAAAATTCAAGATAACACAGAGAAAGAATTCAGAATCGTATCAGATAACTGAACAAAGTGTTTGCAATATTTTTAAAAAATAGTCAAATAGAAATTCTGGAACTGAAAAATTCAAATGAAAAATGTGTGGCACATATACATCATGGAATACTACGCAGCCATAAAAAACGACGAGTTTGTGTCCTTCATAGAGACATGGATAAATCTAGAAACCATCATTCTCAGCAAACTGACACAAGAACAGAAAACCAAACACTGCATGTTCTTACTCACAGGTGAGTGTTGAATAATGAGAACATGTGGACACAGAGAGGGGAGCATCATACACTGCAGTCAGTTGAGGGGGCTAAAGGAGGGACAGTGGGCGGTAGAGAGGATTGGGAGGGATAACGTGGGGAGACATACCAGATATAGGTGATGGAGGGATGAAGGCAGCAAACCACGTTGCCAGGTATGTACCTATGCAACAATCCTGCATGATCTGCACATGTACCCCAGAACCTAAAGTAAAATTTAAAAAAAAAGAAAAAGAATGCATGAGAATCTCCTAACAGCAAAACTGTCAAGCATAAGAGAGAATTAGTGAGCATGAAGACAATGTATTTGAAAATACACAGTCAGAGGAGACAAAAGAAAAAAATAATAATAAAAGGAAACATATCTGAAAGAACTAGAAAATAGCCTCAAAAGGATAAATCTAAAAGTTATTGGCCTTTGGGAGGAGATAGAGACAGAAATTGGGGTTAAAAAATTTATTCAGAGAGGTAATAACAAAAAACTTTCCAAATCTAGAGAAAGATACCAATATTAAACTACAAGAAGTTATAGGACACGAAACAGACTTATGCCAAAGAAATTATCTTAAGACATTTAATAATCACACTTCCAAAGGTCAAGGATAAAGAAAGGGCCCTAAAAGCAGCAAGAAGAAAGAAACTTAAGAAGGAGCTGCAAATACATCCAGCAGCAGATCTCTCAGTGGGAACCTTACAGTCCAGGAGAGGCCAAATGACACATACTGATGTACTGAAGGAGAAAATATTTTATCCTAAAATGTTATATTCAATAAAAATATCCTTCTAACATTAAGAAGAAATAATATTTTCCAGGCAAATAAGCTGAGGGATTTCAATACTAGACCCATCCTAAAAGAGGTGCTAAATGGAGTTCTTCAATTTGAAAAAAAGGATGTTAACTAGTAATAAGAAATCCTCTGAAGATACAAAAGTCAATGGTAACAGTAAATATACAGACAAATACAAAATACTGTAACACTAAGATTGTGTTAACTAGTAATATCTTGAGTAGGAAGATTAAAAGACAAACCTATTAAAAATAATGACTACAGCAACTTTTTAAGACATAGATAGGATAAGATATAAATAGAAACAATAACATTTAAAAAGTGGTGAGTATGTAGTAAAACTGTGGAATTTTTAACCGTTTGCTCTTTGTTAAATGGTTTGTTTTTGCAATGAGTGTTGTCATCACTTCAAAATAATGGGTTATAAGATTTTGTTTGCAGGTCACATTATAACCTCAAATCAAAAAAACCTACCACATGTGCACAAAAAAAATAAAAAAGCAAGAAATTAAATCATACCACCAGATAAAAATCACTTTCAACACAAAGGAAGAGAGAAAGAGGAAAAAAGACCAGAAAACAAATAATAAAACTAAATAGCACTAGTAAGTCCTTTCTTATCAATAATAACATTATATATAAACGGACTAAACTTCAATCAAAAGATATATCGTGGCTAAATGGATACAAAAAAACAAAAACAAACAAAACAACCACCAATATGCTGCCTACAAGAAATACGCTTCACCTATAAAGACACACACAGACTGAACATAAAGCGATGGAAAAAGATATCCTGTGGAAATGGAAAGCAAAAAAGACCAGGAGTAGATACACTTATATCACTTAAAATATAAGATAAAAGTGATACAAAGAGACAAAGAAGGTCATTATATAATGATAAAGGGGTCAATTCAGCAAGAGGATATAACAATTGTAAATATATATGCATCCAATACTGGGACACCCAGATAGATAAACAAACATTATTAGAGCTAAAGAAAGAGACAGACTCCAATACAATAAGAGCTGGAGACTTCAACATCCCACTTTCATCATTGGAAAGACCATCCAGAAAGAAAATAAACAAACATCCAACTTAATCTGCACTATAGATCAAATGGAACTAATATATATTTGCAAAGTATTTCATCCAATGGCTGCAGAATACATATTCCTTTCCTCAGCACATGAATCATTCTCAAAGATAGACCATATGATCAGCCACAAAACAAGTCTTAAAACATTCAAAAAATTGAAATTCTATCAGGTATCTTCCCTGAACTCAACAGAATAAGAAATCAACAACAAAATGAACTTTGGAAACTATACAAACACATGGAAATTATTATTTATTTATTTATTTTAGAAGAAAATTTCAAATGTTTTATAATCTTACAATGGGGAAGATACTTCTAAGATCGCACAAAAAAAGCATGAGCCATAAGGGAAAAAAACTAATGACCAATATCAATTTTAGATGCCTGGCTTAAAGAAAAAAATACACAGGAAGTCAAAGACAAATGACAGGAAAAAGAAAAAACGCATGGAAATTAAACAATATGCTCCTGAATGACCAATTGGTTAATAAATAAATTATAAGATAAATTTTTAAAATTTCATGAAAAAGAAAACACAACATACAAAAACCTGTGAAATATTACAAAGGCAGTTCTAAGAGGAAATTTTATTTTAATAAGTAACTGTATATAAAATTGATAAACCACTTATCAATTCATTTTAAAGTACTAGAAAATCAGAAAGAAACCAAACCCAGAATTAGTAGAGGAAAATAAATAATAAATATCAGCACAGAAATAAATTAAAATGTAACATAAAATACAAACTATCAAAAAAATGCAGTTAGCTGTTTGAAAAGACAAACTAAATCAACAAACCTTTAGCCATGTAAGAAAAAAAAAGAGGAAAGACTCACATAAAAGATAAAAAAAGACGTTACAAATGATAATGCAGAAAGCAAAGGATCATTACCAACTGCTATGAGCAAAGGATCATTACCGACTGCTATGAGCAACTATGTATCAATATCTTTGAACACATAGAAATAATGAATAAATTTCTACACACATACAACTTACCAAGATTGAACCATGAAGGAATCCAAAACCTGATCAGACCAATAACAAGTAATGAGATTGGAGCTGTAATAAAATGTTTTCAGCAAAGAAAAGCCTAGAACCTGATAGTTTCACTGCTGATTTTTATGAAACCTTTCAAGAATTAACATACTTCTACTCAAATAATTCTAAAAGCTACAGAAGGAGGGAATACTTCCAAACTCATTCTATGAGGCCAATATACTCTAATACCATAATCAGACCAAGACACATCAAAAAAAAAAAAAACAAAGAAAAAGAAAAGGCCAATATCTCTGATGAATATTGATGCAAAATCCTTAATAAGTTATGAGCAAAGCAAATGTGACAACACATTAAAATGACCATTCACCATGACCAAGTGAGATTTATCTGAACATGTACAAATCAATGTGATACATCGTATCAACAGAAAAAAGGACAAACACCATATGATAATTTCAATTGATGCTGACAACTTATATGATAACATTCACATCCCTTCATGAAAAGAAAAACTTTAAAAAATGATAGTAGAAGGAATATACCTCAACACAATTAGAGCCATATATGACAGACCCACAGCCAGTATGGGGAGAAACTGAAAGTTCTTCCTCTAAGATCTGGAGCAAGACAAAGATGCCAACTTTCACCACTGGTATTTAACACAGCAATAGAAGTGCTCTCTAGAGCAATCAGACAATAAAGAGTATCCAAATTAGAAAGGAAGAAGCCAAATTATCCCTGTTTGCAGAGGATATGATCTTATACTTGTAAATATCTAAAACTTCCACCAAAAAAGAACTATTATGATTGATAAATTCAGTAAAGTTGTAGGATGCAAAATAAACATACAAAAATCATTGGCATTTCTGTATGCCAAGAGTGAACAATCTGAAAAAGAGACAAAAAAGTAATCCCATATATAGTAGCCACAAATAAAATATTTTTCAATAAACTTAACCAAAGAAGTGAAAGATGTTTATAATGAAAAGTACAGATGACTGATTAAAGAAATTGAGGACATCCAATATCGAAAAATATTGCATGTCCATGGATTGGAAGAATATTTTTAAAATGTACTTCATTTTTTAAAATGAACTTTAAAAATGTACTTTATTTTTTAAAATACTTTAAAAAATATTTTAAAAATATTTAAAAAATGTTGAATATAAAGCAATCTTTATATTCAACATGATCCCTATAAAATATCAATGATATTCTTAAAAGAAACAGAAAAAATAATCCAAAAATTTTTATGGAACCATAAAATAGTCAGAATAGCTAAAGCCATCCCAAGCAAAAAGAACAAAACTGGACTGATTTCAAATTATACTACAGAGCTATAGTAACCAAAACAACATAGTATTGTCATAAAAACAGTCACATAGACCAATGGGACAGAATAGAGAACCCAGAAATAAATCCATATGTCTACAGCAAACATGTTTTTATCAAAGGTGCCAATACTATACACTGGGGAGAAGACAGTCTCTTCAACAAATGGTGAGAGAAAACTGGCTATCCATGTGCAGAATAATAAAGCTAGACTCCTATCTCTCAAAATACATTTAAACAAAAACGGATTAAATACTGAAACTCATACTATGAAACTCCTACAGTAAAACATTAGGGACAATCCAAGACAGTGGAGCGGACAAATATTTCTCTTTTTTTTGAGATGGAGTCTCACTCTGTCAGCCAAACTGGTGTACAGTGTCATGACCTTGGCTTACTGCAAGATCTTCCTCCTGGTTTCAAATGATTCTCGTGGCTCAGGCTCCCAAGTAGATGGAATTACAGGCATGCACTGCTATGTCCAGCTAATTTTTAAGAGATGGGGTTTCATCATGTTGGCCAGGCTGGTCTCAAACTCCTGACCTCAAGTGATCCACCTGCCTTGGCCTCCCAAACTGCCGAGATTATGGGTTTGAGCCACTGCACCTGGCTAGGCAAATATTTCTTGAGTAATACCTCATAAGCCAGGAAACCAAAGCAAAAATGGAGAAATGGGATCATATCGAGTTGAAACATTTTTGCACATCAAAGGAAACAATCTACAAAATTAAGAGCTACCCCAAAGGATGGAAGAAAATATTTGCAAGTTATCAGTATTACTCCATTCTTTCATTGCTGTAAATAACTACCTGCAACTGGATAAGTCTATTAAAGAATAGATGTTTAATTGACTCACAGTTCCAGGGACTGTACAGGAAGCATGGCTGAGGAGGCCTCAGGAAACTTATAATCATGGCAGAAGGCAAAGAGGAAGCAGACAAGTCTTACATGGAGAACTTAGACTTAAAAGGAGGAAGAAAGAGCAGGAGGAGGTGCTACACATTTTGAAACAACTGGATCTGGTAAGAACTCACTATCATGGGAACAGCAAAGGAGAAATCCACCTCCACAACCCAATCACATCTCAACGGGCCCCTCCTCCAATATTGGGAATTATAATTCGACATGAGATTTAGGCAGGGACACAAATCCAAACCATATCACTATCCATCAGATAAAGGATTAACAAGACAGGGAATACATAAGGAACTCAGAAAACTCAATAGGAAAAAATCTAATAATCAGATCAAATATGGACAAAATATCTGAATAGACACTTTTCAGAAGAAGATATACAAATGGAAACAGAGTTATGAAAAGGTCTTAACATCACTGATCTTAAGAGAAATGCAAATCAAAACTACAATGAGATATCATTTCTCCCCAGTTAAAATGGCTTTTATCCAAAATATAGGCAATAGCAGTTGCTGGTGAGAGTGTATAGAAAGAGAAACCATTGTACCCTGTTGTTGGAAATGTAACTTAGTACAACCACTATGGAGAACAGTATGCAGGTTCTGAAAAAAACTAAAACTAGCATATGATCTAGCAATCCCACTGCTAGGTATGTGCCAAAAAGGAAGGATATCAGTATTTCAAAAACACATCTGCCCTCCCATGCTTATTGCTGCGCTATTTACAATAGCCAACATCTGGAAGCAACTTATTCATCAACAAAGAGACAAAAAAATATGTGGTGCATATAGGCCAGGTCTAGTGCCTCATGCCTTTAATCAGAGCACTTTGGGAGGCCAAGGCAGGTGGATCACTTAAGGTTAGGAGTTTGAGACCAGCCTGGTCAACATGTTGACACCCCGTCTCAAGCAAAAATACAAAAAAATTAGCCAGGTGTGGTGGAGGGTGCCTGTAATCCTAGCTACTTGGGAGCCTAAGGCAGGAGAATCGCTTGAACCTGGGAGGCGGAGGTTGCAGTGAGCTGAGATCACATCACTGCACTCCAGCCTAGGCAAAAGGAGTGAAACTTATTCTCAAAAAATAAAAATTGGTATATATAACTAATGGAGTACTCTTCAGCTATTAAAAAAGAAAGAAAGAAAATGAGATCCTGTCATTTGTTACAACATAGATGGAACTGTGGAACACTATGTTAAGAGAAGTATGCCAAGCACAGAAAGACTAACTTCAGATATTGTTACTCATTTGTGGGAGCTAAAATTAAACAATTGATCTCAAGGAGACAGAGAATAGGCTTGGAAGGGTAGTTGGGGGAGAGAGAAGTGGGGATTGTTATCTCAATCCCCACTTCTATAATATATCCTCTAATCGCTGAATTTTTGAATCAAATTTTCTGTTAGTAATCATCACAGTTTACAGGGTAGAATTCCAGCACATCTTTTGTTAGACTGATTGTCATTTAATCTACTGGAATTCATTTTAGAATGTAGCCACACAGGAGTCACAATTAAAAGCTTTGAGTTTTGTACTTATTCCCTCCTCCTTAATAGTTCTAAATTCCAATTTTTTTTCTGACTAGTAACATGAGATTTCTAATATTTTCTTTTATTTTAGGTTCAAGTGGCTTTTTACTGCTTTATTGGAGTCACTGCCAATATATAAACAGTATATTAATCAGCAAGTCCCTTAAGTTAATAAGTGTCAGCAGCATATTAGGCTCACTCTCTTTATTTCCCTTTATCCAAGGACATGGACTCTCAAGTCTCACCTGCGTTAGTAGCCCTAAGTCAATTTTCTTCTTCACAGTAAGGCTGCTACACTCCAATTTCTTTCTTTTTGCTTAGTGTCCATTCTCCACCCTGTGAATTGCCAAAGGACTCCAGAGTAAAAACAGGCAGCAAATACGAAGGCTTGCCTCAATTCCCTTCTCTCCACTCCAGGTTCTTGCATTTTCAAAATCCTTGCTATCATGGTTTCTCTTTTAGTTTGTGTGTTTGTTTAATTTTGGCTTATCTTTTTTACCTTTTATATTTAGTTGACACATAATCATTGTATATATTTATAGGATACAGAATGAGGTTTTGATACATGTATACAACATGTAATAATCAATTCAGGGTAATCAGCCTATATATAACCACAAACATTTTTCATTTCTTTGTGTTATGAACATTCAAGCTCTCTTCTTCTAGGTTATTGAAAATGTACAGAAAATTAAAGTTAGCCATATTCACCCTGCAGTGCTGAAGACACCAGAATTCATTCCTCCTATCTAGTTGTAATTCTGTATTCCCTAACCAACCTCTCCCCATCTTCCTGTCTATATTACCTTTCCCATAAGCTAGGTATCTGATTCTAGCTACTACAATACAACTGAAAGCATAAATCTTGTGTGTTTTTTTTGAAACATAACAAATTTAAATGGCAGCAGAAAATTCATATGGAATTATGTATCTTGAGCTCATGAGAAATTTTGGGATAAATATGAACATTTTATATTTGAGATTTATTTATCAGTATTTAGCAGTAGGAACTATTGGATAATTTAGATGTAAAAGTGAAATGGTGGTTCTCTAAGTATATCTGAATTACATGCAAACTATTGGATAATTTAGATGTAAAAGTGAAATGGTGGTTCTCTAAGCATATCTGAATTACATGCAACCTATTATTAAGTAAATTGTTTATGGTGCATAAATATTTGAACTAGAAACGCAGATAAAAACTTCTCAACACAAGATATACAACTTATTTTCTGCCATTCTATTTAAGTAAAACTTCAAATGTTCACATATAATTAGTGCACAATACAAAGTGGATACTCTATAAGTTGTGTGTAAATGAATACATTGATAAGTGAGTAAATATAGTATCTGTCCTTGTCTATCTAATTGGACTTTCATCTGCTTAGTTATCATTCTTGCTTCTTCATGTATTAAATTTGCCTCTGTGGACAAGCATACTATTCTTATCCATTTCAAAAATTTCATTCCAATTCATGTTTGTGTAACAAAATCATATTTATTTATATGAACACAGTTAACATTTGTTAGAAAAAAGTTAAAAAAATTGCATTTGCCTTTTCAGTTAATTTTTTTCATGTTCAAAGTTATGTGAAACTTTTCTCCATTTTTGTTTCACCTTAATTAAGAAATTTATTTTCTCATCTAAAGTTCATTTTACACTTGATCTTGCCCAATCACATCATAGTTGCCTCCATGAGATACTTAGGACTGTTAAATCTGGCCACAGATTCTGTCTCTTTATCATTGCAATTCAGATTCCCCTGAACACAACTCAGCTTTAATTCCACAGTGATTCCAAACCTTTTATCTAAAAATCTAAGCATCCAGATTCAGCTCTGATTACTTCTCTAAGTAGACTATTCTAGGTGGGATGCATACGGCCCTTAAGAGATACAAGTGCTTTCCATATTCCAAAACTGTCTTTTTGTAAGAGTGTTTTTATTTCAGGCAGCCACTCCACAGACTGCATGAATAAAAAGTGCATAATTTTTATCTTCATGAAGTATAAATCTTATGTGCTTTATAAAAACTGCAATCACAGCTTTTACAGATTTTAAGATCTATTAAAACTTTATTGGCACCATCACATGGCTTCTGACTTGATCATAATAACTGTGTATAATAGTGTTTACATTGTTAATTTCACTCATACTCTAATATGCCATGCCATTTTGTTATTTAAAATTACAATCAACAAGCATGATGAAAATTTTCAATTTCCACCTCACTTAATATTGTACTATATCAGAAACTTCAATATATGTAAAATAGGATTGGGTTTTGCAAAATTCCTGATTTTACAATGTGGTAATCTCACCTTTTAACTCCAAGGAAATCCAAGAAAAAAGAGAAAAACTATCAGGATAATATTGAATTTATTCTAATATTTTTAAAAAAAATGCATTTGAAAATGTTTAGTACTTCATTGGCAATAATACACTGTTTACAAGCTACTTCACAACTGACAGTCATTGCTTAGCTGCATTTGAACCATGCTGCTTTGGAAAATAAATTTGGAAAATATCAAGTTTTTCCTTACATTATATTTATAGGTGGGTTCCTATCACTTGATGCTTTCTTTTTCTTCCTAGGGTGTGAGTCATTTTTAAACTCTGCAGGTCCAATTCAAAATTGCCCAAAACATAAAAATTACACAATGTTGTTTTCATCAGGAAAACACCCACTGAAGTATAGGTTATAGAAAATACTTGTCCTCAGAATTGATCATCAAGCTTTAGTTAGAAGATGGATTAATGGACACAGAGACAGACTGAACAAATCAATAATTACTTATGAGGACTAATCAACCATCATGGAAACAGAATGAACAAAGCAACAACTATTTCTTTCGGTCAGCTAGAACAACAAGAACAAAAAACAACTTGCTATATTTCTTGGATAAAAATATTAATAAGACAGCATTTGCCCTCAGGGAGTGAAATGTCTTTTAGAAATATAATCTAAGCCAAACCATTCAAATTTATAAAATAGCTTAAATTTCATGAATGCAAGTAAGAACAGGGAAATCAATAAAGTTACTTGTCTACTTACCTCACCACAGATATAGTAAGTTGGGGATGAGGTGAGATATTTTCAGACATGAATATTAAATAAATACAAATTCTGTAGTTTGTTTTATGTTGACATTTACAAAGTTGTTATAACTTGTCATTCAAAAGCTGCTGCTTCACGTTGGCTCACTCACCTAATGTGATAATACTCATAGTCAATATCATAGTTGTAATGTTTCATATTTTCAATTGATTAATATTCACTTAACTATAAACTTCACAAGGTAAGTAACCATTGCATACCATTCTACTTGCAATGCCTCACAGTATCTGGCACGGTACATATGTTTTGAAAAAATACAGAAATAAAACATATAATTAACTTAGCTACCTGCTAGTGCTAATCTGCCACCGATTTTCCTGGCCACCCACAACTAAGGTCTAAAGCAGGTGAGAGAAACTGACTTCTAGAAAATGTCTCCTTGACACTGTTGCTTGGGTACTAAGTCTGCAGTTTGACAAATTTTGACTAACGTGTACATGTATGACACCACCACCCCATCTTACATTTTATTTGCATCATCTATGAAAGTTTCCTTGAACCTCTTTGCAGTCAACCCTCCATCAAATTATTTAATTACAGTAATGAAGAGTGCATTTAGAAGAAATCAGTGTTTAAAATGATAGAAATGGCGATTTTGGCAAGTAAATGAGTCATAATCAGATCATTCTGACTTGATATCCTAACCCTGTTTATTCCAAGACCAGAGCCCAGGAACAGTGATACATGAATATTGACCTACCCACATTTCTTCCTTCAGTGATTCTTTGCTGACTATAGAAAAAAATATTATTTTAACTATGCTGCATATGTTATCAAAGGCCAAATTAAATATTGTGTAAATTACTAAAAATTGACCATACTTTTTTTTTGCAGGATTTCATATCTCTGGGTGACTGAAGGTCAAGCACCTTTCCCATAGGAGATGACCACGGCATCATTGCGAGCTCCAATTCTTAGTCAAACCACTCTAGATCAAGGCATGCTAGCCAAGTCTCCTACACCTTGAGACATATTAGGGAAAGTATAATAGGGTGGGAGAATATGGAAAGCATCTTATTAAGTGGGAGGCTAAATGCTGCGGTGTTATCTATTCCTACCATAATCAGTGGCAAGAAAACAGCCATTCTTTCATTTAACTTCATCTTTGATTAACACTGGGAAAGACACCTTGCAGCAGCAATTACCATTTAAAACAAATTTTTAAGGACAGTGAAAAATTTTAAGGAACAAAACATTTCCCCTTGGATTTTATTCTTTTAGTATATGTGCTTGGACACAACAAACTGTAGAGAGGAGTAACATAAATCTGTCCAAACCAGAACATTTACAGATTTACTTTAAAGCCAGAAACAGTGCCTTTGTTCAATGACACCTGAACATCAGTTGATGTAAAGGCTTAGCAGGTGGATTAGCAGATGGTAGTCAGAATTCCCAGGTTTACCACTAATATTCATTGCTTCATCAAAACCAAGATAAAGCAAAAACTATTTAAAAGAGAAGGCTAAGCATATATCAACTCCTATTATGTGGACTGGTGAGCTAAATTTTGTATTCTACAGTGATTATCTGGGGGAAATTAAGGCATTAACTAAAGACATTGATAAATATTTCTATCAATTTGCTCAGAAAAAAATGTTTTTTAAACTACAGACTATAGCATAATTATTCAAAATAAACAGCAATTAACTGAACTAAATCAAGCAACACAAGGTTTGCAAATTTACCCTGTGGTTTACCAGCTGTGCTTTTTACTGTCTGCACTGTGAATTTACACTTATGCTTTGAGTTCTCAAGAGGTGGTAGAAAATTGAAGTGTGTTTTAGAAGCATATTAAGCAAGGGTAAAATTACTAATTTAGTCTCTCTAAATCATCTGGCAATAAGAGATCTACTTCTTTAAAATTTAGTACGAGGCAAGTTTAACAAGCCTTTATTGGACACCTACTACATGCCGGGAGCTTTGTCAAACCTGGAGATAGGGACGTAAGACATATAGAGCAAAAAGAGAATAAACATAGAGACAGAATAAAAGTTTTGATGAGTGATTTAAATCCAGGTCAATGACTTATGACATCAGAGAAATGAGCAGAATTTCTCTTCGGTGCTACATGAAAGACTGCTTTGGGAATCAGAAACTCTGTTTACTACCTCCATGTTGGCCATGGATTCATAACCCTTCCTTAGTAGTGAGAAACGTCTATTCTAGAAACTGATAATGCCAGGAGAATTTTCTCTTATTTGATTCTTCTTATCATTAGAAACAGGACTTATGAACCCTGCTGCTGACAGTCTTTGCCAATGTCAAAGCCATAATTATAATGGATAATTTGCCCGGCACATTAAGGCCTATGCTAAGTTCTTAGATTTTTCTTTGGAAGCACAATCCATCCATGTTGTACTTCTGATGAATGTAGCCAAATCTCATCATAATGAAATGAAAAACAACCATTTTATATAACAGCTCTAAAATAATAATCTATTTGCCTATCCAGACATGTTCCCTTGTCCATAGAGTTGTGCTTTTTTTTTTTATGATTCCAGAAGCATAGTTTTTAGTGTGCTAAGTATGAAATAATTTTTATCAAGCATTTTCTATGCTCTAGGCACTCACTAAGGCACTTGGAAAATAACATTAAGAAACTGAAGTCCTGTACTCTAGTTTCCCTAAGATTCAGCCTTATAAATGGTTCAGCTAGACAAACCTGTTATTACACGGTCATCCAAACAGTTACTGATCAAGTATTCAAAAAACACACTAATAGAAACAGAGGAAACATGTTCCAGCATTTAAAATTATACTCTGGAAAGAAAAAGGTACAAGTAAAATTACCCTGTACTCATTGTTTATTGTGTAACTAATCGCATTATTTCATTTAATTTTCACAACACCCTGTGAGGTAGGTACTATATTTTACTATTTTTAGTCTATTTTTATTTTATATTGTTATCAATTTTTTAGGTAGAATATTAATGACATGTGAAGGGGAAAGACTTGCCAAATGTCACACAGCCACTAAGGGTTACATAGAGACTTGGACCTTGTATGGGGAAAGCCTGTGGAGAATGAAGGGTAAGCCTGACATGCGGATGACCTCATGCCCAGGCTGTGGTTAAAGTATGGCAGGTCATTCAAGTAGAATTCCTTTTGCCAGGAGAGATAAAAAGGCAGGCAGTCCTAGTACAGGGGCTCAGATGACATATTTCTACAAAAAAAAAAATAAAATAAAAGTTCTGGATGTGGCTTTGAATTCCACATCTCTTTGAAATAATCTGAAATACACCATCAGTGAGACATTCTAAGAGCTGTTGGAATCCAGAACTGGCACTGGGAAGAGCAAGAGCCCCCATCTTTTCCTGTTTCCTCCACCATAACCATTATTCCATCATAACCATTTCTCCAATAATATGACAACCAAGGGGGCAAAATTTTACCCAAACTTAGAAGGATGTGTGAGAACTGGGAAGCTACAGTTGTCACCCCACGAAGTCTAGTAAGAAGGAAAATTCCAGAAACACTGGCAAGTCTACAGTGACCAGTTCAGATATATAAACTCTCTCAAACATTCAGAACACCTCAGACGCACTAATGTTCTTCACTCTCTCACCACCTTTATGGGGAAGTGGAAGACAGGTTTAATTATTCTAATAATGTCAAAGATTATTTTAATGTAATTAAAAATGCTTGGGTTTGTTTTCTAAAGGTAAAGGCAATAGTGCATGTGCAGACACCCAATTATCATTTGAAATCCACACTAATTTAAATTATTTTAAGGATAAAGTTTATTTTATTTTATATATGGTAACATACCTCATTAGTTGTATGAGAGTCATATGTGTTTCTAAATATTTAATATTATTTCAATTAGTATTGAAGTGTGTTTAAAAAGTAGCAGAAACATGTATCAACTCTTTTAAACTTAATAAACGCATAAAATATTAATGTGTTGTACAGGCTCTGCGTTTACAAACTCTGTCACAGAATTATGCATTTAACAGTATACCCGGTTTCTTTTCAAATGTTTATTTGATCATGGAAAATCACATGTTGTTCACTCAAGGTTTGAGTATATGTAAAAAAATGGAATTTAAAAATTATACGTACAGCGACATTAATTAATTATAATTTCATTAGGCCCTATATACAATTTATTGGGTATATTAAATTACTTATTCCTTATACAGTGGCACATATTTGAAGACACAGAGAACTTCCTATATTATATTTCCAGTAATTTTATACAGCACGTATGCACATGCTATAGTGTGTAAAAATGTGCCTATTTTGTGAGTGGAAATAGCAATGTTTCTGTTTATCTCTAAAAATGTAAATGGCTTGTGGCTTTATGTAAACTCTCAAATGAGAGTTTACCAATAAATTAATGTAAATAATTTAATAGATTACCTTGTTTGCTAATACTATCAGCTTTCCCTCCACATAAAAATAACAAACATGCAGTTTAAAATTAAAAACTTAGCTTAAGTGTTAAAAGTGTCTTAGGGGCTCAGTCTTGTGAGGTGGGATGAGGCACCTTTCCTGAATTTTATCTCCAAGAGCCCTACAAAGCTCTTACTGTGAAGATCTGAGGGAAAAGCCCTCTTGCTTCTGGCAGGGAAAGAAGAAAAGAAGCAACTATATGGAAATAACTTAAGGGTACTCTGCTCTCCTTAACAAGGCCTGACCTCAAGGCAAACTATTAAACTACTTTTGCCAGATCTAACCTATTGAGATTTTATGAAAATCTAACTGGCCTGAAGGAAGCGAAAAATACTCAGCTGTGGCTCACTAAATGACTGACACAAGTCATGAGACTAGAGAATCCTCCCACAACCCCATACTCTACCATCACATTAACAGTGGTCCTGTATAATGAAAAGGAGATGACAGCTACAAACACTGCAAGCCTTAGACACTATTTAAGTAGGTCCTAGGAATATCCAAAGATAACAGACAGATCAGACAAAAACAAGGGCACTAGAGGGAGTCTTACTTAGCCTGTGAAACCACAACTGTAGCAAACAGTAAACACATATTAACGCCTACGCAGAGAAACATAAAACCTCAGTTTCTTTTAACTGATAAATCAGGTACGGCTTTTAGCAAAAAATTACAAGGCATGTTAAACAGACAAAAACAAACAAAAAAACAAAGGGATAAAGTAAGCATCATAACCAGACTCTGATATAGCAGAGAATTCAGAATTACAAGACTAAGAATTTTAAAGGATTAAATGATAACAGCAGACAACATGCAATAGCAGATTCACATTGTACGCACAGTGAGGGGAACTCTAAGAAAGAATGAAAGAAATGCTAGAAATGAAAAACCCTGTAAAAGAAATGAATAATTCTTTTAATAGGCTCATCAGAAGACTGTACACAATCAAGGAAATAATCAGTGAGCCTGATGATACGTCAGTAGACTCTTCCAGACTAAAATGAAAAGATATAAATGTATATAAAATATAATATCCAAAGCTGTGAAACAATTAGAAAAGACGTAGCATATGTACAATGGAAATATAAGGAGAAAAATGAGAGAAAGAAACAGAAGAAATAATTTAGTAATCATTACTGAGAATTTTCTAAAGTTAATGGCAGACACCAAAACACAGATACAGGAATCTAAGAGAAAAGTGAACAGGATAAATATCCAAGATTCTTCACCTAGGCATGTCATTCATAATAAAACTGCAAAAAATCAAGGAGAAAGATGACATCTTGAAAGAAGCCAGGAAGAAGGGGGAAGCATGTATCTACAGAAGAACAAATATAAGAATTACACTGAATCTTCACCCATAAACCTGCATGGCTTCTGAGTGGAGTAAAATATTCAAAATGTTAAAAGAAAGAAAAACTCACCAACCTAGAATTCTATGTCTAGAGAAATTATCCTTCAAACACTAAGGAAAAATAAACACATTCTCACACAAACAAATATAGAAGGAATTTGTTGCTAGTAGGTCTATCTCATAAGAATGTTAAAGAATTTACTCAGAATGAAGAAAAATAACATAAATATCATAAATTCAGGTCTACATAAAGAAAGGAAGAATGCTGTAGAAGAAATAAAAGTTAAAAAGTATTTTTAATTACTTTAACAAATAGTTGTTCAAAATAATAACAGCAATACTGTATGTGATGGTTATAACTCATAGATTAGCTAACTAGCGTGACAGTGATGTTACAAGTAATTGGAGAAAGGAAATGAGGAAGTACTTCTACTACCTGTGAAGCAGTAGGGTGCTATTGCAATGGGGCCTTGAATTACTCGTAAATTGCAAAATCTAGGGCAACCATTTTTAAACTTTTTATTGAAGTATTATGTACAGAGGAGTACACATGAAATAAGTCTACAGTTTGTTGGACTTTTACAATCTGAAAATACTCATGCCTCTATGACCCAGATTGAGAAACTGAGTGTTTCTAGTGCCTCAAGCCCCATTTGCACTCCTTTTCAGTTACTGTTCCCACAAGGGAAACCACTCTTCGGACTTCTAATGGCACTGAATACTTTTACCTATATTTTTATTCATGCTTGTACTTCATACAAAAAGAATAATAGTGTGCACACACTTCTGTTTCTGGGTTCTTTCACTCAACTCTAAGTTTCATCCAATTTCTTTTTATTTTTTTAAATTGTACTTTAGATTCTGGGGTACATGTGCAGATCATGCAGGACTGCTGCATAGGTACACACATGGCAATGTGGTTTGCTGCCTCCATCCCCCCATCACCTACATCTGGCATTTCTCCCCATATCATCCCTCCTGACCTCCGCACTGTCCCTCCCTTGGCCCCTACAACAGACTCCAGTGTGTGATGCTCCCCTCCCTGTGTCCACGTGTTCTCATTGTTCAACAACTGCCTATGAGTGAGAACATGTGGTGTTTGATTTTCTGTTCTTGTGTCAGTTTGCTGAGAATGATGGTTTCCAGATTCATCCATGTCCTTACAAAGGACATGAACACAGCGTTTCTTATGGCTGCACAGTATTCCATGGTGTATATGTGCCACATTTTCCTTGTCCAGTCTATCACTGATGGGCATTTGGGTTGATTCCAGGTCTTTGCTATTGTAAACAGTGCCACTATAAACATACGTGTGCATGTGTCCTTATAACAGAATGATTTATAATCTTTTGGGTATATACCCAGTAATGAGATTGCTGGGTCAAATGGAATTTCTATTTCTAGGTCCTTGAGGAAGCACCACACTGTCTTCCACAATGGTTGAACTAATTTACACTCCCACCAACAGTGTGAAAGTGTTCCTATTTCTCCACATCTTCTCCAGTATCTGTTGTCTCCAGATTTTTTAATGATTGCCATTCTAACTGGCCTGAGGTGGTATCTCAATGTAGTTTTGATTTGCATTTCTCAAATAATCAGTGATGATGAGCATTTTTTCTTATGTTTGTTGGCATCATATATGTCTTCTTTGAAAAGTGTCTGTTCATATCCTTCTCCCACTTTTGGATGGGTTTGTTTCTTTCTTGTAAATCTGTTTTAGTTCTTTGTAGATTCTAGAAATTAGCCCTTTGTCAGATGGATAGATTGCAAAAATTTTTTCCCATTCTGTTGGTTGCCAGTTCACTCTAATGATTGTTTCTTTCGCTGTACAGAAGCTCTGGAGTTTAATTAGGTCCCATTTATCTATTTTGGCTTTTGTTGCCAATGCTTTTGGTGTTTTAGTCATGAAGTCCTTGCCTATGCCTATGACCTGGATGGTTTTGCCTAGGTTTTCTTCTAGGGTTTTTACGGTGTTAGATCTTATGTTAAAGTCTTTAATCCATCTGGAGTTAATTTTAGTGTAAGGTGTCAGGAAGATGTCCAGTTTCTGCTTTCTGCACACTACTAGCCAGTTTACCCAACACCATTTATTAAAAAGAGAATCATTTCCCCATTGCCTGTTTTTGTGAGGTTTGTCAAAGACCAGATGGTTGTAGATGTATGGCGTTGCCTCTGTGGCCTCTGTTCTGTTCCATTGGTCTATATCTCTGTTTTGTTACCAGTACCATGCTGTTTTGATTATGGTAGCTTTGTAGTATAGTTTGAAATCAGGTATGATGCCTCTGGCTTTGTTCTTTTTGCTTAATATTTTCTTGGCTATGTGGGCTATCTTTTGGTTCCATGTTAAGTTTAAGGTGGTTTCTTCCAGTTCTGTGAAGAAGGTCATTGGTAGCTTGATGGGGATAGCATTGAATCTATAAATTACTTTGGGTGGTATGGCCATTTTCCGGATATTGATTCTTCCAAACCATGAGCATGGAATATTTTTCCATTTGTTTGTGTCCTCTCCTATTTCCTTGATCAGTAGTTTGTAGTTCTCCTTGAAGATGTCCTTAACGTCCTTTGTTAGTTGTATTCCTAGGTCTTTTATTCTCTTTGTAGTAATTGTGAATGGGAGTTCACTCATGATCTGGCTTTCTGTTAGTCTGTTATTGGTGTATATAAATGCTTGTGATATCTGCACATTGATTTTGTATCCTGAGACTTTGCTGGATTTGCTTATCAGTTCAAGGAGATTTTGTGCTCAGAAGATAAGGTCTTCTAAATATACAATCATGTCATCTGCAAATAGAGACAATTTGACTTCCTCTTTTCCTAATTGAATACTCTTTATTTTTTTTCTTTCCTAATTGCTCTGGCTAGAACTTCCAATACAATGTTGAATAGGAGTGGTGACAGAGGGCATCCTTGTCTAGTGCTTCCAGTTTTTGCCCATTCAGTATGATATTGGTTGTAGGTTTGTCATAAATAGCTTTTATTATTTTGAGATGTGTTCCTTTGATACCTAGTTTATTGAGAGTTTTTATCATAAAGGGCTGTTGAATTTTGTTGAAGGCCTTCTCTGCATCTACTGAGATAATCATGTGGTTTTTGTCTTTGGTTGTTTATGTGGTGAATAACGTTTATAGACTTGCATATGTTGAATCAGCCTTGCATCCCCAGAATGTAGCCTACTTGATCGTGATGGATAAGCTTTTTGATGTGCTGTTGCAATCAGTTTTCCAGTATTTTATTGAAGATTTTTGCATCTGTGTTCATCATGGATATTGGCCTGAAATTTTCTTTTTTGTTGGGTCTCTGCCGGGTTCTACTATCAGGATAATGTTCATCTCATAAAGTGATTTGGGAAGGATTCCCTCTTTTTGGATTGTTTGGAATAGTTTCAGAAGGAATGGTACCAGGTTTTATTTGTATGTCTGGTAGAATTCAGCTGTGAACCCATCTGGACCTGGACTCTTTTTGGTTGGTAGGCTATTAATTGCTGTCTCAACTTCAGCCCTTGTTATTGCCCTGTTCAAGGTTTTAACTTCTTCCTGGTTTAGGCTTGGGAGCATGCAAGTGTCCAGGAATTTATCCATTTCTTCTAGATTTACTGGTTAATGTGCACAGAGGTGTTTGTAGTAGTCTCTGATTGTAATTTGTATTTCTGTGCAGTCAGTGGTGATATCCCCTTTGTCATTTTTTATTGCATGTAGTTGATTGTTCACCCTTTTCTTTTTTATTAATCTGGCTAGCAGTCTATTTTGTTGATCTTTTCAAAAAAACAGATCCTGGATTTACTGATTTCTTTTTAAGGATTTTTTGTGTCTCTATCTCCTTCAGTTCTGCTCCGATCTTAGTTATTTTTTGTCTTCTGTTAGCTTTTGAGTTTTTTTAATTTTGCTCCTCTAGCTCTTTCAATTTTGTTGATAGGGTGTCGATTTTAGATCTTTCCTTGCTTCTCTGGTGGGCATTTATTGCTATAAATTTCCCTCTAGATACTGCTTTAAATGTGTCCCAGAGATTCTGGTAGGTTGTGTGTTTGTTCTTGTTGGTTTTGAAGAACATCTTTATTTCTGTCTTCATTTCATTGTTTATCCAGTTGATATTCAGGAGCCAGTTGTTCAGTTTCCATAAAGTTGTGCGGTTCTGAGTTAGTTTCTTAATTCTGAGTTCTAATTTGATTGCACTGTGGTCTGAGAGACTGTTTGTTATGATTTCTATTCTTTTGCATTTGCTGAGGAGTGATTTACTCCCAATTATGTGGTCAATTTTAGAGTAGGTACCATGCAGGTGCTGAGAAGAATGTATATTCTGTGGATTTGGGGTGGAGAGTTTTGTAGACGTCTATTAGGTCCGCTTGGTCCAGATCTGAGTTCATCCTGGATAACGTTGTTAATTTTCTGTCTGGTTGATCTAATATTGACAGTGGAGTGTTAACGTCTCCCACTGTTATTGTGAGGAAGTCTAAATCTCTTTGTAGGTCATTAAGAACTTGCTTTGTGTATGTGGGTGCTCCTGTATTGGGTGTGTATATATTTACAATCATTAGTTCTTCTTGTTATATTGATCCTTTTACCATTATGTAATGCCCTTCTTTGTCTCTTTTGATCTTTGTTGGTTTAAAGTCTATTTTATCAGAGACTAGGACTGCAACTATTGCTTTTTTTTTTTTTGTTCTCCATTTGCTTGTAAATCTTCCTTCATCCCTTTATTTTGAGCCTATGTGTATCCTTGCATGTGAGAGGGGTTTCCTGGATACAGCACACCCATGGGTTTTGACCTTTTATCCAATTTGCCAGTCTGTGTCTTTTGATTGGGTTATTTAGCCCATTTACATTTAAGGTTAATATTGTTATGTGTGAATTTGATCCTGCCATTTTGATGCTAGCTAGTTGTTTTGCCCATTAGTTGACACATTTTTTTCACTGTGTCAATGGTCTTTACCACTTGGTACATTTTTGGAGTGGCTGGTACTGATTGTTCCTTTCCTTGTTTAGTGCTTCTTTCAGGAGCTCTTGTAAGGCAGGCCTAGTGGTGACAAAATCTCTCAGCAATTGCTTGTCCATAAAGGATTTACTTTCTCCTTCGCTGATGAAGCTTAATTTGGCTGGATATGACATCCTAGGTTGAATACTCTTTTCTTTAAGGATGTTGAACATTGGCCCCCACTCTCTTCTGGTTTGTAGAGTTTCCGATGAGAGATCCGCTCTCAGTCCTATGGGATTCCCTTTGTAGGTAACCCGACCTTTCTCTCTGGCTGCCCTTAGCATTTTTTCCTTCATTTCAACCCTGGTAAATCTGATGATTATGTGCCTTGGGATTGCTCTTCCTGAAGAATATCTCTGTGGTGTTCTCTGTATTTCCTGGATTTGAATGTTGGCCTGCCTTGCTAGGTTGGGGAAGTTCTCCTGTATAATATCCTGAAGAGTGTTTTCCAGTTTGGATTCATTCTCTCCATCACATTCAGGTACACCTATTTAACGTAAATTAGGTCTTTTCACATAATTCAATATTTCTTGGAGGCTTTGTTCATTCCTTTTCACTCTTTTCTCTCATCTTGCCTTCTGGTTTCATTTCATTGAGTTTATATTGCAATTTCTGATATCCTTTCTTCTGCTTGATTGATTTGGCTATTGAGACTTGTGTATGCTTTGCCAAGTTCTTGTGCTGTGTTTTTCGGCTCCATCAAGGCATTTATATTCTTCTCTAAGCTGTTTATCCTAGTTAGCATCTCATCTAACCTTTTCTTAGGTTCTTGGTTTCTTTGCATTGGGTTTGAACATGTTCTTTCAGCTCTGAGAAGTTTGTTATTAGCCACCTTCTGAAGCCTGTTTCTGTCAATTCATCCGATTCATTCTCCATCCATCTTTGGTCCCTAGCTGGTGAGGAGTTGTGATCCCTTGGAGAAGGAGAGGCACTCTGGTTTTTAGTGTTTTCCTCATTTTTGTGCTGGTTTCTTCCTATCTGAGTGGTTTTATCTACCTGTGGTCTTTGTAGTTGGTGACTTTCTGATGAGGTATCTGAGCAGATGTCCTTTTTGTTGATGTTGAAGCTATTTCTTTCTGCCTCTTAGTTTTCCTTCTAATAATCAGGCTCCTCTGCTGCAGGACCACTGGAGGTCCACTGCAGACCCTGCTCACCTGGGGATCACCCATGAGATGGCAGAACAGCAAGGGTTGCCGCAGGTTTCTTCCTCTGCCATCCTCTTCCCAGAAGCGTACCCGCCAGATGTTGGCCTGAGCTCCCCTTTATGAGGTGTCTCTTTGGGTATATGTGGGTTTGGGAGGTGCTTGAGGAGACAGTCTGTCCCTTATTAGGAGCTCAAGTGCTGTGCTGGGAGCTCCATTGTTCCATGCAGAGCTGCTGGGCAGGTACCTTTAAGTCTGTTGCAGCTGAACTCATAACCACCTCTTTTCCCAGGTGCTCTGTCCTAGGAAGGTAGGCTTTATTTATAAATCACTGTTGTGCTGCTGCCTTTTTTTATAGATGCCCTGCTCCACCTGGAGTAGTCTAGTCACAGTCTGCCAGCAGAGGTGTTACTGAGCTGCTGCAGGCTCTGCCCTGCCTTAATAGTTGGGACACCCTTCCTCGCACTCAGCTGGATGGTCTTGCGTCCAGCTGCGCTTGCTGTGAAACTCTCAATACAGAGGGTTTCAGATTGCTTACTTTGTGTGAGTGCCACAGAGCCAGATCGCCTGGTTCCCTGTCTTAGCCCCTTCTCTTTCAGTTGAATGGGCAGCTCTGTCTCCCAGACAGTCTGGGTGCCAGCTGAAAAGGCAGCACAGACTTGTGTGAGTTTCTGTGCACTGATGCAGCACTGGCTGAAACCTCTGTGCTGGTGGCACTTTTTGGTCTGGGAATCTCCTGGTCTGTGGGCAGTGAGAACTGCACTCTGGAGCTGTTCCTATTGGGCCATCTTGTAACAGCTCAGCAACCAATTTTTTTAAAGAAGTATAATTGATAGACTAATAGAGGAGAAACACAAATTATATAAAAATATTAATTAAAATAAAGGGAAGGCACCAAAAAACTAGAAGACCAAAAAAGTAACAAGGGGAATATATAGAATACAGCTATAAGCATGTTAGATAGAAATAAAATTATTAATAATTAATCATTTTAAATATGAATTTAAATATAAATCCAAGAATTAAAATAATTTTAAAATGATAGCTGGAAAATCTCAAAATATTTGGAGATATTGGAGACATAGAATTAACACACAGATCAATAAGAAATTTTAAGATAAACCTAAAAATATTTTGAGCTAAATGAAAATAAAAATTCAGCCAATCAATATATGTTCAAAGCATGGAATGCAGTATCAAGAGGAAAACTTGAAGTATGTTTATAAAGACTTAAAATTAATAATCTATTTTTTGCCCTCCCAAAAGTAGAAACAGCTGATAAAATTAAATGTAAAGTAAGCAGAAGAAAATGAATAATAAAAATAAGAGCAGACATCAATTTAATTGAAACCAAAAAAAAAAGAGACATAAAAGAAATCAAAAGCTAGTTGTTTGAAGATTTATGAACTCCTACTCAGACTAACTAAGATGAAATAGAGAAGGCATAAATTAGTAATATCAGAAATAAAACAGGGGCCATCAGTACTGATCCCATAAACATTAACTGTATAGCTAAGAAACATTATGAACAACTCTGCCCACAGATTTTGTAACTTAGATGAAATGGACCATTTTCTTGAAGGACACATTTTACCAAACTTCACACAAGGAGAAATAAATAATCTCAGTAGTCTTTAAATAAATTGAATAAAAACAACTAATAACATTCCAAAATGGAAGGTACCGAACACCCAGATGTTTTTACTGGTGAATCTTACTAAATATTTAAGGTAGAAAAGATGCAATTTTTCTATAATTGGTTTAGAAAATAGAAGTGAAGAAATATTTTCTAATTATTCTGTGAAGTCATGAGGTCAGTATCCTACTAAAACCAAAACCAGACAATGATGTTACAAAAAAAAAAAAAAATCTACACATCAATATCTCCCTTGTAGATATGTGCAAAATCCACAACAAAATATGAGAAAATCGAATGAAACAATGTATAGCAGTAATTATAGACCTATGACCAGGTAGAACCTATCCTAGGCAGACAAAGATGCTTCCACATTCAGAAAACAATCTGTGGAATACATCAATCACATCAACAAACTGAAGAAGCAAAATTTGAGGGTTATGTCAATAGATGCTAAAAGCATGTGACAAAATCTGTCATCTATTTATGATAATAGTTTCCAGCTAGTACTAAGGATCGACGGAAACTTTTTCAGCTCAGTAAAGAACATTTATTTAGAAAAATTACACCTAGGATCATACTAATGGATTAATAGTGAGGAACTAGATGCTTCCTCTCTAAGAAGCAAATCAAGCATCTCCCCTCTTACCATTCCTATGCAACATCAAACCAGAAGTTATAGCTAATACAATAAGAGAAGAAAAAAAAAGCTATCAAGACTGAAAAGGTAGAAATAAGTCTACCTTTGCTTGCAGATAACATAATTTTCTATATAGAAAATTCCCACAAAATTTTACAAAGAGAAATTTTTGTTAAAAGTTGACTCCAAAACAACTGGAGCAAATAACAGTTAATATATGTAACTTTTATAATGTCAACTGCTATCGTGAAAATGGCCATACTGCCTAAAGTAATCTATAGATTCCATGCTATACTCATCAAATTATCATTGACTTTCTTCACAGAATTGAAAAAAACACCTTTAATTTCATATGGAACCAATAAAGAGCCCACATAGCCAAGACAATTCTAAGGGAAAAAACAAACAAACAAACAAAACAAAGCTGCTGGCATCAATTTAACTGACTTCAAACTATACTACAAGTCTACAGTAACCAAAACAGCATGGTACTGGTACCAAAACAGATATATAGGCCAATGGAACAGAACACAGGCCTCGGAGATAATGCCACATAACCATCTGAGCCTTGACAAACCTAATAAAAACAAGCAATGGAGAAAGGATTCCCTCTTTAGTAAATGGTGTTGGGAAAACGGGCCAGCCATATGCAGAAAGCTGAAGCTGGATCCCTTCCTTACACCTTATGTAAAAAGTAACTAAAGATGGATTAATGATTTAAATGTAAGACCTAAAACCATAAAAACCCTAGAAGAAAACCTAGGCAATACAATTCAGGATATAGTCATGGGCAAAGACTTCATGACTAAAACACCAAAAGCAATGGCAACAAAAGCCAAAATAGACAAATGGAATCTAATTAAACTAAAGAGTTTCTGCACTGCAAAAGAAACTATCATCAGAGTGAACAGGCAACCTACATAATGGGAGAAAATTTTTGCAGTCTAACCATCTGACAAAGGGCTAATATCCACAAAGAACTTAAAACAACTTTACAGGAATAAAACAAATGACTACAACAAAAAGTAGGTGAAGAATATGAATAGATACTTCTCAAAAGGAGACATTTATGCAACCAACAAACATATGAAATAAAAGCTCATTATCACTGGTCATTAAAGAAATGCAAATTAAAACCACATTGAGATATCATCTCATGCCTGTTAGAATGGTGACCACTGAAAAGTCAGGAGACAGCAGATGCTGGAGAGGATGTGTAGAAATAGGAATGCATTTACACTGCTGGTGGGAATATAAATTAGTTCAACTATTGTGGAAGACAGTGTGGCAATTCCTTGAAGATTTAAAAGTAGAAATAGCATTTGACTCAGCAATTCCATTACTGGGCATATACCCAAAGAATTATAAATTATAAATTGTAGTCTAATGACACATATATATGTATGTTTATTGTAGTACTCTTCACAATAGCAAAGACTTGGAACCAACCCAAATAATACACTGGATAAAGAAAATGTGCCACATACACACAATGGAATACTATGCAGCCATATAAAAGGATGAGTTCATGTCCTTTGCAGGGACATGGATGAAGCTGGAAACCATGATTCTCAGCAAAGTAACACAAGAACAGAAAACCAAACACCAAATGTTCTCACTAACAAGTGGGAGTCAAACAATGAGAGCACATGGACAGAGGGAGGGAAACATACATACTGGGGACTATCAGAAGGTGACACGCTAGGGAAAGGATAGCATTAGGAGAAATACCTAATGTAGATGACCGGGTGACGGATGCAGCCAACCATCCTGGCACATGTATACTTATGTGACAAACCTGCATGTTCTGCACATGTACCCCTGAATTTAAAGTACAATAATAAAAAAAAGTCAATTGCTTTCCTATATACCAGCAATGAACAATTAGAATTTAAATTTAAAACACAACACTACTTTCATTAACAAAAAATGAAATATTTAGGTGAAAATCTAAAAACATGCATATGAGATCTATATGAGAAAAAATTCAAAACTCTGAGTACAAACATCGAAGCTCAAATTAAAGAGAGATATTCTATATTCATGTAAGGAAGGCTCAAGTAGTGTTAAAATGTGAGTTCTCCCAAACTTGGTCTGTAAATTAAATGAGATCCTAATCATAAATCCAGAATATTGTTTTGTGGAAAATGACAAATTAATTCTAAAGTTAATATGGAACTGCAAAATACTCAGAAGATTCAATGGAATAGATAAGAAAAAAGTAATGTCAGAGGATTAAAACTACCCAACTTCCAGACTTACTAAAATCTATTGTAATCAAGAAAATGTGGTTAGTTGTGAAATAATAAACATATGAATCAATGGGAAAAAAAAGCCAGAAACAGACCCACACAAATAATAGTAAACTGATCTTTCACAATGCCACAATGCATGCCAGTGAAAAAAGGATAATCTCTTTTTTCTTTTTTTTTAATGGTGTTAGAGCAACTGGATTGCCATATGCAAATAAAAGAAAATTAAGATAATGACTTTACAGTTTTTACCAAAGGGACACAGATATAAATGTACAATGAAAAACTGTAAAACACTAGCAAATAATATAGGAAAAAATCTGTGTGACCTCAGGTTTAACAATGTGTCAATGAGTTTTAGACACAACACCAAAAACCCAATCCATGAAAAAAACAAACAAAAAGACCAACTTTGTAAGCTGAACTTTATTAATATTAAAACTTTTCCTCTGTAAAAGATTCAAGAGAATGTAAAGCCACAAACCAGGAGAAAATTTCTGAAAAATATCTCTGATAAAGCAATTGTATCTAAAACACACAAAGAACTCCAAAACACAACTATGAAAAAAGAAACAACTCCGTTAAAAAGTTAGCAAAAGATTGGAACAGACACTTCAGCAAATAGGTTATATGCATAAGAATAGATTCAATATTATATATTATTAGGCAATTGCAAATCAATACAACAATGATATACCACTATATATCTATTAGAATTGCCAAGATGCTAAACTTACAAAACCAAAATCTAGAAATGATGTGGAGAAACAGGAACTCTCATTCATAGTTGGTGGAAATACAAAATGGTAAAGCCACTTTGGAAGTCTGGAAGTTCTTTAAAAAGCATGATATGATCCTACCAGATGAAATGGCAGTTGAGCTTCTAGGTATTTACTCAAATGAGTTGAAATCATGGGTTCATGCAAATTTTTGTACATGAATGTTTATAACAGGTTTATTAATGATTTCTTAAAACTGTAAGCAACCAAGATGTTCTTCAATGGTGAAATGGGTACAAAAGCAGTGGTATACCCACACAAAAACTATCATTCGACAATAAAAATATATGAGCTATTAAGTCTCAAACATATGTGGAAGAACCTTAAATGTACATTGTTAAATGAAAAAGCTGGTCCACAAAGGACTACATATTCTATGACTGTCACTGTAAGTCATTCTGGAAAAGGTAAAACTTTTAAGAAAAAGTAGTTGTTGAAGAGTATGGTGGGAATAATGAATATTTGGGGCACAAGATTTGGGGGCAGTGAAATTATTATGTAATTACTAAAGAATTGGTACATCAAATTGTACATTTGTAAAAATCCATAAAACTGTATTTCTCAAAGTGCAAACCCTGATGTAGGCCATAGATGTTGGTTAATAACAATGTATCAGTATGATTTTATCAACTGTAATAAGTGTACCACATCAAAATGATGTGCTAATAATAAGGGAAACTGGAGGGATAATAGGAGGGAGTATATGAGAAACCTCTGTAGTTTCTTCTTAAATTTTCTGTAAAAATATAACTGCTTTAAAAAATGTATTAATTTCAAAATTGATACTAAGCTGAACATTAAGGATCATATGTGCACAAAAGATTAAGATAAAATATCTTATCCAATAAAATCAAAATCATCTAAAACCTCTGGCTATGTTCGCTGCCCTTTCTGTGATATTTACCTTGTTAGGTTTCGTGTTCTTTTGAAAGTCTTTCTTCTCATTAAATAAAAGGTCAAGTATAATACAGTCCATATTTATTATTCTTTTAAAAATCCTGTACTGGAAAATATGCTATTAACCTGTTCTCCACAGGTGCCCATCTAGATGTTCTTTTTTTTTTTCTGCATCTGTATTACCTGGCCTTAGCTAAGAAAGGAGGGATTTACAGAGCTCACAAAGCTTAGCTCCTCATGTCTGTCTAACATGCTCTAACGAAGGAAATTAACTCAATCTGGGCAAATATAGATAGATAGATAGATAGATAAATATAGATAGATACAGATATATAGATATATGTATAATAGAGATTCTTAGACCACATAAGTACCAGCCAACCATCTTCTTATTACATTCACAGTCAGAAAAGTAAATTCAATTTAATATGTTAATATTAAAAAGGTCATATTAAATAGATTCCTTATGCACAAAAATAAGGTATTTTGAATTACAAAATTAATGATGTTCAAAGACTTATTTAAATACCCCATTAGGTTTTTAATGAGAAATTTAATCATAGGAAACTTTCATTTGTATAACTTCTAAATTTTCTCTTTAAACATTAATAAAAAATGCAACAAAAAATGTGAACTCGGAGTTATTTGAAGGCCACAGAGCTTAGTGAAGGGTATTGGCTTGGCAGTCAGACAGTTTTCTAGAATTTGAAAAGCCACTAATGAGATCTGAGACCTTGTAAAGGTCAATTAACATTTGAGAGTCTCAGCCTCTTCGCCTTCTCATCTATAAAAGGAGAATGTAGGTCCAGCTGATCTTTGCGACCACTGCCAGCTCCACAGTTATTTCAGTGCCATCACACTATTCAGTCCAGTGGCACAAATATGGTTTTTAGAAATTATAAATATATTTCAACAGGAATTATTTCACCAAAATTAGAATACGTAAGTATACAAAGTAACAATATAATTCATTAAATATTTAACAAAAGCATGAACAGAATGTGTTGAAATGAACCCATTTAAACAACCAGTCCTATCTCAAGGACTGATCTATCTCAAGGCATGGACACTGGTTTTCTCATTACCATGAAATTCTCAGTCTTCCATTTGATGAGCTGGGCAGTTTGATGGCTGGCAGAGGAATGGAATAGCTTTAAGACATTCAAGCAAGTAATGAAAAATAGAATGCTTCAGATTATTTGACAGAAATGCAAACTAGACAATTACCAACCAAATCATACTTAACTGCAGTTAATACAGACTATCTAAGGCTTCCTGGTATGTTGTGTAGACCTGGACTAAGGTAGGTTTGATATCTTTAGTAATTTTTTTTCCAGAGCCATGGTAGTTTTACCTGGTTGACCCTAAGAATCACTTAAGAAGCTTCTTAATAAACCCTATTTCTCAAACTCATCCAAGATTCACTGAATCAGAATCTCCCTGCATGGCATGTAACAGTTGTTCTAGTTCTAAGTTCCCCAGGCAATTCTCCTGTATGCCGAAGTTTATAATCTACGGTCTGTATGCTATGGTAAATACCTAGTTAAGTACCAAGATGTACAACTCACTGAATCTATTCATGATACCTATTTCATTTTCCATTTTATAATGCCTCAAAAATTACTTGATAATATTTCATCTAACCAAAAATAGGGGCAATGCTTTTTCTTTTCATTTTATCAGTTTATAAGAAAAGACTAATGTTTTTGAGACTACTTATAGACCTGTGTTTTCAACATTTTCAATGACAGAATAGCAATAATCGTGGTTATTATAATGATTATAATATTCTGGTTGCTGTTATCAGTGCTTTAAGAATATTAATTTACTTAGTCTTTAAAACAACCCAGTGAACTAGGTAATATTATTCTTTTCATTTTATGAATAAGGTAAAAAGCATTAGTGAGGTTAATTAATATGTTCATTAATATACACTTCTAGGTGTTAGAGTTTGGATTTGAACTCAGCATACTGTGCTCTTAATCCATACGATGTATGATTATTTTATTTCATTTTTTAGAAGTGCAGAGTTTTTAGAAGTAAATCATTTTTTAGAATGGTTCCATTGCTGATCACCAGTGCAGGTTCACACCAGGACATGATGGTGAATCCCATCATTCTTGATTCAATCTCTGGCTCAGTAGGTAATAGAAGGGATTTGTGGATAGGTACCAAGATATATTTTTTGTAGCAGTTACTTCAAGCCATACAACATACTGTTCATTAGACAACTAGCAGCCTGGTGTAAGAATCTGGCAGAGTCTGAAAGGATACGTGTTGGCATGAATCTCAGTCTGTCTGTGTATGTGTCTGCTAGTCTGAGTGCTATCTGATTGGACCAGGGAATGAATTTGAGGAACATGCCAACGTGGCTTGGCTCTTTTAAAGACACCTGTCAACACCTGGCAAGGGCTCAGAGAGTGTAGCCATAAAGTGACCACAGGATCAATTATACTTCCCAAGATGAAATGATAAATGCAGTAAAAGGTATGATAATTAGAGGAACAATCTTTAAAATTAAATCATTTTTTAAACAAGTCATCTATCTGTGTACACCAGATAAACCTAGAGACTATATTTCCTCTTTGCTGGATGTTCTGTTTTCACAAGGCTCATATGAATTTTATAAATATGCTGACAAAATAATATATTGGCTGACTACAATCATGTTAGGATTTGGTTGTTTATTGTTCTATCATTTTATTTTATTATTTTTGAGACGGAGTCTCACTCTGTTGCCCAGGCTGGAGTGCAGTGGCACAATCTCAGCTCAATGCAATCTCTGCCTCCCAGATTCAAGTGATTCTCCTGCCTCAGCCTCCCAAATTGGGAGGTGCACACCACCACACCCAGCTAATTTTTGACATTTTTCGTAGAAACGGGGTTTTGTCATGTTCTCCAGGCTGGTCATCTGAACCTCATGACCTCAAGCAATCCATCTGCCTCAGCCTACCAAAGTGATGGGATTACAGACGTGAGCCACCATGCCTTCTACCATTTTAGAAGATGATTCTCTGGTCATAATATTATCATTTGGAATATAGCAACTCATATTCTTTTAAATACAGCTCAATTCAGGGATTCTCTTTCCAAAAAACATTGCCAAGTGTATATCATAAAAAAAAAAAAACTCTTTGTGTAAAATTCCTAGAAATTTTGGGGGAAAATTATGCTATATCCTTTAAAACACACATTTGATCCAACAAGGAAGTAGGAAGATTTTAAGATAACCAATTGTTCCCAGTTTGTCCCACACTGTCCAAAAGTTAAAACTGAAAGTTCCACGTCTTGGGAACTGCTTCAGCTCTCGTTAACAGGAGTCACTGGCTTATTAACCTTCTACTCTTGTGTAGTACATTGCTACAAATTTAACAACTTAAAACCATACACATATTTATAATATCTCAGTTTCTATCAGTCAAAATTCTGGACATGTCTTAACTGTGAGTCCACTACTTAGGGATTCACAAGGCTGCAATCAAGATGTTGGGTGGGCTGCCTTTTCATCTATGGAATCAATTGGAGAAGAATATACTTGCTAACTTATTTTATGAATTTTGGTTGACAAAATTCATTTAATTTCCTTGCTGCTGCTGGACTGAGATCCTCATTTTCCTGTTGGCTGTCAGCCAGAGGCTGCTCTCAATTCCTGGAGATCATCAACAGATCCATGCCACGGAGATCTCTTTGTTGGTCTTTTTACAACGTGGCAGCTCATTTGTTCTAAGCTAGCAATGGAGAGAGACACTCTCTATCAAGATAAATTCTTTCAATGATCACAACAGAGTTTGAAACAGAATTTTCCATTGTCAAGTTTCTTATAGAATGGCAGTGTCCAATAAATACCTGGATCGTGGCCTAGTGAAACTTCAAAGCAGAAGACCTAGTGTTAAGCTATATCTAGACTTCCAATCAAGAAAACTGTTGATTAAAAAATGTGTCTTGTTTTGAACTTACGGGCTTGTTGCGATCTGTTTTGCAGGGGTGGAAAACTAATAGAGTTGGTCACTAGTATTGTTTGAATTTGTGTCCTCACCCAAATCTCATGTCCAGTTGTAATCCACAATGTTGCAAGAGGAGGCTGGTGGGAGGTGACTGGATCTTGGCGGTGCACTTCTCCCTTGATGTTTTTGTGATACTGAGTTCTCAGGAGACTGAGTTGTTTAAAGCATGTAGCACCTTCCCCTTTGCTCTCTCTTCCTCCTGTTCCAGCCATGGAGGATGTACTGGCTGGCTTCCCCTTTGCCTTCCACCATGATTGTAAGTTTCCTGAGAATTCTTCGGCTATGCCTCCTATACAGCCTACAGAACTGGGAGCCAATTCAACCACTTTTGCTTATAAATTATACAGTTTCAAGTATTTCTTTATAGCAGTGCAAGAATGGACTAATACAATTACTCTAGAGTTTAACCAGGAGTCCCTTTCCACCAACACAGACACACACACACACACACACACACCCACACACCCACACAAAGGAACCATAGTAGGTGTTCCTCTAGCTGGATGTGGACTTGGGGTTTTAGGTTTAGGCCAGAGACAGAGACCAAAATTAGGCTCTTTCAAAAGGGGAAGTAGAACTAAGACATACTCCAAAATTTTTCATAATTTTCATATTTTAGCTGAAGGCAAAACAGTAGGAAAACACATACAACTTATTAAGAGAAAACAATTCCCAATGAACATTTTATAGCCAGTTAAACTATTTTTTTTAACAAATAATTCCAACTTTTATTTAGATACAGGGGGTAGAGGTACAGGTTTGTTACCTGGATATATTGTGTGATGCTGACGTTTGGGGTACCAAGGACACAGAATCAACCCAGGTGCCCATCAACAGTAGATTGAATAGAAAAAATGTGGTACATATACCCCATGGTACACTATGCAACTATAAAAAAAAAGAGTGGAATCACATTCTCTGCCACAGCATGGATACAGCTGGAAGCCATTAACCTAAACAGCAAACCAAAGACTGTGTGTTCTCACTTATAAGTGGGAGCTAAACATGGAGCACATGTGGACATAAATATGGGAACAACAGACACTAGGAACTAATAGGGAGGGGAGGAGGGGTCCGGGGTTGGAAAGCTATTTTAAATTATAAAAGATATTAAGCAGTGTCAAGAAAAATAACAACGAATTTGGTTTATAACAATAGAATCCTTATTAAAGGAACTTCTAAAAGGTGAACATAAGAAGTTAAAAAAAATTATTCTAGAGTTAAGTTCTGATATGAAAGAAGTAATGGTGAGCATTTAAACTGCTAAGAACAGAAATGAATCTCAATACATGTTCATCAAAGTTACAAATTGTCATCACTACTAATTTGAAAGGCATAATAATGATGTAGGAATAAAATAATCAACAGTATTATCATGTAAGAGTGGAAAATACTACCAAAGTCACATGCATGTTCTTATTTCTTTCTTTCCTTTTTAGAGACAAAGTCTTGCTATGTTGCCCAGGCTGAACTAACTCCTGGTCTCAAGCAATCCTCCCACCTTAGCTGAGTAGCCAGGACTGCAAAAATAGGTCAACGCACCCGGCCTTGTTTACTTCTGAAAGAGGGTGAGATACTTATTAAATTTAGACTAGTGAGATACTTATTAAGTTTATACTTTGTAGATTAACTCTGTGCAAATCTTAATATTGTGAAGATAACTAGGAAGAGATTTAAATAGGGTATATGCTGTCTAAATTATATGAAGAAAAAGTAAAAAGCTTTAATCAAAGAAAATAATTGCCTAAGTGAAGCATAAAAATTTGATAAGTATGTTTTTAAAAGACATAATTATACATGAATACTTATAATATGTTTATTGCACTAACTACTAACAACATTTATGTCTGTATTAAAATCATTTTATTCTACATTGTATACATACATTGAAATACCTCATGCATGAATATAATTTTGATTTTTCAATTAATATGTTAATAAAACATAATAAATAAAATAAACACAGAAAGTGTGGCTTGACTATCCATCAGAAAATAATAATAAAATTTAAAAAACCCTTTTCTATACACTCTAGAAGATAATCACTCAAACACAAAAATAATAAAGTAGCTAACAACATGTGTTTTATGAAAAGTAGTTAATAAAAGAAAAAACTGCAGTTAATATCAAAGCCGATTTTAATGCAAAAATTTAAAGTACTATTGCAACATTGTAAAGCACTTCATAATTATTCATTTCCAATCATGAGAAAGATACTCAAAATTATACATACATATGATAAATTAAGCTATTGAGAATTTAAGGAAATAATGAATCCCAAATCTTAGAACTGTGCCTAGTATATACTAAGTACTTTATAATTATACCCAGCAGAGAGGATGTACATTAACAGATCGTTAAACTTTTCCCTCTTATTCTGATCCTTTTTAAGTTTAATACTTATGTCTCCAAGCACAAAGTAAAAATGAAAGCAAGAAATATATTTCTGCTTTATTATTGCCATTCCAACTGATATTTTCTAGTCTGTTTCTTATTTTCTACAGCCACTACAAACCATAAGTAAAATTCTAAAGAATATTAAAATATTTTTGTTCACAGATTGTTTTCTTATAATGAATGTAATATTTTTAAAAGAAAACAAGATCTAAAACAAACAGAATTTTGAAGCAAATTCTCCAAGTATTTATTAGAAATAAAACATAGGAGAGTTCAATTCAGTTAATTGATGAATTGAGTTTGTGGTAAATCAAAATCATACCATCGAATGATGGTATGAATATGGGTAAATGAAGATGCTAAAATCATATATCCATATGTGACCATAAATATGGTGTATAAAAACAAGTACTGAGTGTGTATGGATATACGTATCTACATCTATATATGAGTGTGAGAATGTATGCCTATCTCCTGAGAATGAAAGACAGCAATACATACAGAAAAGCTAAATAAAGAGAGAGAGAGAAAGAGAGAACAGGAAGTGAGGTAAGAGCTATTATTATACAGTTAGCTTATAGATATTGAAGTGATTGAAGTTGAACATCATTTTTATTGCATTTTAAAAAAATGTTTCATAATTACAAGAGCTGATATACTATATGAACCTTCCAGATGGTCTTTAACAGAGCCAAATTTAAGCATACTTTTGAGATTTAATCTACCTTGGAAAAGAAACATGCAAGTCAAAGAAAGATGAACAAAGATTGTCACAGAATAAGACAGTGCTTATTCTAAATTTTTAATTCTTTCATATTTCCATCTGCTATTTTCAATATTTAGACACCCTAAAATTCTGAATCAGTATTTCAAAAACACTGAATGGCCTGGGCACAGTGGCTCACACTTGTAATCCCAGCACTTTGGGAGGCAAAACCTGGCGGATCACCTGAGGTCAGGAATTTGGAATCAACCTGGCCAAACTCCTAAATCCTGTCTCTATTAAAAATGTAAAAATTAGCTGGGTGTGGTGGCGTGCACCTGTAATCCCAGCTCCTCAGGAAGCTGAGACAAGAGACTCACTTGAACCTGGGAGGCTGAGGTTGCAGTGAGCCAAGACTGCACCACTGCACTCCAGTCTTGGCGACAGAGCGAGAATGTCTCAAAAAACACAAAACAAACAAAAAACACTGAATGGAGAGGATCATGTGAATCTATCCATGTATATGGTGACAGACATTTTATATTGCTGAGTGAAACTTGCCTTACCTCTTGCTACCTATGTTTTAAGATTATACAATTTACATATTTCTACTATTATGAATACAAGTAAGTACAGGTAAGATGTCACATTACTATTCCTATCTTATCTAATGGAAATGTACATACAGTGGAGTCTCCACATATTGAGAGGCAGAAGTCTCTGTTGAGAAGAGAGGTAGAGGGTAGAAACAACAACATAGCCTGTCAGGGAGCCAGGAAAAGAGTACGTTAAACTGTGTTCTGAGAAAGATGTTCTGAAGTGCTAATCTCGGCCCCAGAATGAAGGGTTAAAGAAAAAATTTCAAAAGAAAAGTAGACCTGGCTGAGCACATTGGCTTACACCTGTAATCCCAACACTTTGGGAGGCCAAGGTGCTTGGATCACTTGAGGTCAAGAGTTCAAGAGGTTTTACCTCCATGAGTCTCAATTAACAGATAAGTGGAGATGATGATAATGATACCTTTCTCATAGAAGTCCTTTGATAATGGATAATTTATTTTATCCAAAATACATACAAATACAAAAAAGAAAGGCCATGTGTGGGGGCTCACACCTTTAATTTCAACACTTGGGGAGACCGAGGATGGAAGATTGCTTGAGGATCAGGAGTTCAAGACCAGCCTGTAGCATGCAACAAGACCTCTACTCTATGAAAAAAACTTTTGAAATTAGCTGGGCATGTTGGTGTATGCCTATATTCCCAGCTATTCAGGAGGCTGAGGCAAAAGGATCACCTGAGCCCAGGAATTTGAGGTTATAGTCAGCTATGATCACACTACTACACTCCAGCCTGGGGTAACAGAGCAAGACCCTGTCTCATAAATAAATAAAATATAATAAAAACAATTGGAAATGTGCTTTTGCATTAAACTATAAGATTAAAGATTTAAACATATTAGACATTTTTCTCAATGATAATTTTATATTCATGTACATATAAAAAAGAACAGTTTTCCTTTGAAAACATCAGGAAAATAAAAAAAACTCATCAGGGATATTTGTATTTTTTTTATTTGGGAAAACAATGTTGACTCATAAATCTATCTACATATCTAGGTTGGCTCTTATATGGGAAATCACAAATTTATTTTGTTGTTTATTGTCAGTACTTTCTAGAGAATCAGAAAATCTACCAGGGCAGTAATCATGTCAGTTTACTAGCCAGTGACTCACGATGGTATGCTAGCACAGAGACACTCCCGTAGGAGGCCACAATCCATATTGTTAATGAATGTAAGAATGGGTGGGGAGTGAAATCTGTTGCTATTACTTTCTGGTTTTCCTGAACTTTACAGTTACAACTGCTTCGCTGTATCTATTCTATTATCATCTTCCCATGCTGACTAATGCCAGATGCTTCTTTACAATACATGGGCAACTTCAGTTTTGCTGTTTGTTGTTGTCAGTTGTTTTGTTTTTGTTGTTGTTTTTAATGTGTCACTAGAAGATCTTTAGAACAGGCAGCATATTAAAAATAGAAAGCATATTTTAGAGAATGTTAATAGTAGGAATATAATATTCAAAGAATGTTGGCTAACTTCTTGGCCAACATATCCAATTTAATTTTAATCTTGTAGGAAATGACATCAAATACATACCTCCAGATTGTTAAAATAGTTTGTAGGATACAATATTAAGTTCCATCTTTAATACGTATTTTCTTAATTCTTTACACTTTTTTTATATAAAGAGAGAGATTCAAGGGTATAACTCTATCAATTTACATTGTGTTGAAGTGTTAACATAAATATAGGTCCTGCAGATTTAACTCCTGATTTCCCAAAACATAAATTTATGGCTTAAAAAAATTAGGTATATTTCACAAGAGACCATGTACTTGCCTCAGTTTTTAAGCGATGTAAGTAAACTTACATAGAAAAGAAGTGTGAAACAAATCATATTTCTACTTTCTACTTACAGCCAAGACAGAACTCTATGGTTTGCAGAATGTTGAGATTCCACAAATTGCCAATCCTCCATGTTGAAAATGGAATGTATTAGGTTACAGTAACCAATGCTAGTTAGCATATGTTGGTATGCCCAACCTATTAACCCCATTCATATTTTTACTGGCTTAAGCCTTTCTGAAAACCCCATTTAATCAATAATATTGCAATAGAATTAACTGTCATTGAATCCTAACTGTATTTGTTTTTCTATGAGAAATGAATTGTGATTTCTAAGTAAGAACTTGCTGAATGCATTCCTGAACTAAGTCTATTTACATGTTGGAGCTTTTCAATGAAACTCCCTATCCACAAGAAATGGCAATATAACTTAATAAAGAAGACACATCAAACAGTAACTAACTATAAAAGCTATAAAAGCAGAATGTGACAAATGCCAAACTAGTGATCTGCCTAGATCAGAACACTATAGTGTTTCTGAGGCTCAAAGGAATAAGATTACTGGAGTGAAAACTGGCTTCATAGAAGTACTGAGTTTGAGGGTTTTTTAATCATGAGTATGAAGACTTGGGGAAAAAGACACTCTACAAAAGTACAAAGGTGTAGATATCCAAATCTATAAGCCTCTCTTAAAGTTAACTCAGAAGAGTATTATATTCAAGGTTTATTGGAAAAAAAAAAAAAGAGTAGATAAAAGTATTATTTGTTGACAGGTAATTATTCCCTGCTCTCTCTTATTTTTTTTCTTTCTGTGACAGATGTGAGGCACACAATTTAAAGCTGGCTAGAATCCTTTTCTCACATTGATATATGAAGCACAATCCAGGAAGTTCTTTGTGCAAGGCACAGAAAGAAGATCTACAACTTTCTATTTCCTCCTGTCAGTCCTGCACCAGGCATAGTGTTATAAAGCAATCACATAACTACAACTTTAGCAAACAAAGCAGATTATTGAGAAACATCCATGTTGAATAAATGGAATATCAGGGTTCAGGCAGCCTGCGACAACTTTCTATTAAATTTAGTAAACCATAGTTATAGAAATTAGAAAGAATCAATATGACTGAAAAATGCATCTATGTAATATCATGTCACGCACTTTGGTGTTACGTGCAATCACAGTGTTCTTCTTGACTGCTGAACTTCACACTGCTTCTTCCTTTCTCTTTCTGTCATCTGATCACCTTTTGATTTTACTTGGATTTTTTATCTTACTCTCTGATCCAAGTTTTCCTCCTGTGCTTATGACTTTCAATCTCAGCTTCTTTATTTTCCTTGATCCTGAGTAGGAATACTATGTTTTCTTTCATGCTTCTCATTTATTCATCTCTACTGCTTCAACTTTATTTCCTCTATCTTGTGATCTTTCGGGGTTTGGGGAGATGGTTTATCTTCATTCACAAGTTTGGATTGTGTGCCTATTTTGTCTATGTCTTTGTCACTGTCTTCTTTCTCTGTCTTGAACTCTTTCTTTTTTCTTCCCTTTCTCCAACCTTTTTTTTCTTTTTCAACTTGTTTCTCCATTTTACAATCCTTATTATGATCAATTTTTTATTGTTTTTCTTAAGTTTTCTTTGGCTCTTCACCAGCAGCTTTAATTCTACAGCAACTTTAATTCTTTGTTGCTCTCTCAGCAAATGGTCATCTACCTGGGACTGGCCAACTCCTACTCTCTGAAAGAGTCCACATCACAGATTTTCATTTATTTTTCTTGGGAAGCAAAATTTTTAATTGTGAAGTTTGTGGATCTAAAATTCACTCTCTTAACGGTCCAATTAATTTGATAATTCCTGGGATTTTTTTACCTTTCCTTCAAATCCTGGTTCACCAGTTTGCTGCAGGATACATCAATTTTGTATGTTAGAAACTTTTCCATTTTTTTTATTGTTTTATTATTATTATTACCATTTTTTTAAAAGAATGAAAGACAGTAAGAAAGAGGAAGAGATTTTAGAAAAAGAGAGAAAAGGAGAAAGAAACAGCAAAAGAAAGAAAAAAGAAAAAGAAAGAGAAGATATTTTAGAAAAAGAAAAGGAGAAAGAAACAGCAAAAGAAAGAAAAAAGAATGAAAGAGAAAGAAAGAGGAAGAGATTTTAGAAAAAGAGAAAAGGAGAAAGAAACAGCAAAAGAAAGAAAAAAAAGAATAAAAGAGAGAAAGAAAGAGGAAGAGAAAGAGGGAGAGAGAATGGGATTCTTGTTTTATTGCCCAGGCTAGAATACGTCTAAAAATGGGGATTAAAAACCTCTTTTATGCCAATAATTGTGTTTAACAATGGAGACAGGAAGGAATAGGGGATGAAAATAACAAATAAGCAGCCAACCAATATTTTATTTAAACCTGTGAA